>CM074959.1:11991183-12011183 GCA_037577455.1 Pangasius macronema | reverse complement strand
TGATTATATTTTCCTCTGAATCACTCACTATGTGGTGCTTTTCAAAAGTTTGTTTTCCTAGAAACTGGATGGGAAGTGTGGTGTGCCAATCAGATTGCAACCTTGAATATTCTGAAGCTGGTGGCCAGCAAAATGTAATAAAAAGAACAGTGTTGTTAATTTAACAATTGTTTTTGCTATATTTGGCAACATTTGAGAGCCCTTTTAAATTAATTTATTTCAAAAATAATGTCTAGCAACTAATCTAGAGTTTTTTTGTTTTTTTTTAAATCAGATGTTAGGGTCCTGCACTCACATTAAAGCTGCTAGTTATATATTGAGAGAGCAGGTTTACTCAACTCACTCCCAGTGTGAAAGGTCTGACTGGGTTGTGCTTGTGTTCACAATGACCAATTCCTGTTCATCATTGTCCCCAATGACCAATCACTGTTCATCATTGTTTGTCCACCAGCACATTTGTTTGTCTTTGTTAACAATTTTAAATTCTCTTCTTGTAACCATTTCCTTTGTGTCTATTTCCTGACCCCTCAATACCACATTTTGTCCATTTTGTCTGCGTTCTGCGTTCTTATCTGTAGTGACCAAAGATAATTTATTTCTATAAGAAATAGTCATATTCTATTCTATTCTATTCTATTCTATTCTATTCTATTCTACAGGGTGTCCCAAAGGTCTCCATACATAGGGGAAATTAACACTTTTCAGCAAAATGTCTTCCAAATTTTTTCATACTTAGTTTATATATATAAACAATATAAACGGAAGAAGAACGTTCTCATGGCTGGATTGGGAAGCTGTAATCAACTTTAACAGGAAGCACAACGGGCTTCATTTGCTTCCATGACGTTGTGCTGGCATACATAGTCCTCTATGTATGGAGACTTATGTAAGGAGACACCCTGCATTCTATTCTATAAGTATCCTCAGAAAATCTTACTTCTTCATGTAACATGTTTTGATATGCAAATGACTGTGATGATTCAATAAACATGCAAATTAGTCTGTGATGCCATCTGGTGACTTTTAGTGACTTTTTGAGTATGCATTAGTTACTTTCTCCTGAAATGAGTTGGCAACACTGCAGAAAATATCAGGCGCTCTGTATCCTGTGGGAAGAGACACTGGGTGCATGGCGGGAGAATTCACGCCAGTGAGATGCATGTCCATCGTAGGGCACACTTTCACACACACATTCACATCTGGGGCAATTTAGCATAGCCAATGCACCTACCAGTGTCAAAGGTCAGTTAAACAGGCAGCCCAAAGAATACCACAGTAGAAAAAGCACAGAAAAAGAAAAAGCTAAGCTGATCAAGAATTCTCCTCAGGGAGAATAACAATATCAATAACTACCATGAAACCACCAGCTTCATCTGAGAACTGGCAGAGCATCAGCACCTGATAATGTGCACCGGTGGTAGACTTTAGACTGTAATCAGTTACACCAAGTTTGGTGTCCAGGGTTTGCTTCTGGAACTATGAGCTGAATGTAGCTGAGAAATAACACACTTGACTCTACTCGCTTTGTGGAGTTGTTCCATGTCTTAAACAGGTTTGTTAATGTTATCTATGATTGTATGACACATTATTATCTATAAACATAGACAAAAGGCTGTCCCAGAGCTAAAAACAGTCACAGCTCCATATTGAATTGCTTTCTTTCTCAGTACATACATATGTATGGACTTTTCAGGTAGGAGGCAGGTTCTTGTAGGATGCTCTTTTTTATGTTTCTGTATTTTTAAAAAAAATTATCTTACATTTGGCATGATGCTAAAAATAATTACCTCTTATTTTCCTTTTGATATGGAATAGCTTCGACGGCGGTGAAGGTCCTTAATGTGCCTTTATAATAACAGACTCGGCTTGTAATGCCTATTATAGTACTTGTAATGGCCCTTTTTCGAGTAAGAGCTTGTTGAGTAAGAGCCATTAGCAGTGCAGTTTGCACTTAAATGCATTTCACACATTAATGTTTACACATTTAAAAGCTTGTGTGATATTTATCTCATAATTGGCAGAGACATCCATTTATGTTAGATGACCATCTCAAGTAAATAAAGCAACAAAGCTCAGCATCTCCTTTGCTTGGTCCCTTTAAATAAAAATTAGAAAAAAGAAAATTGAAATTAGAAATAAAAAAAATTAATAGAAACTCTATGGCTAGCACACAGTGATCCTTTGCCCATTTTCTGTATACACCAGTGTGACCAATCACCAGGCAGGAATGTGTCTGAGGAAATGCTCTGTTTCCTGAAAGCTGAGTTTCCTCCCATCCAGAGAGCTCCAGACCTGACTGTTCAGATGGTCTCTACATCTAGGAGGTGTTTATAGCATGAACACTCAAGTAAGTTGAACTGTTCTGCTGTACTTAGTTTTTGAACATGTAGTTTTTTTGTGTTTTGTTACAGTTTTAATCTATATAAAACACAGTGTTGTTGGTTTCTGGATTCTGATTGGCTGGCTGGTGTTTATTTAATTTTCTAAAACAGCAGCTCTGAAAATAGTACGGTTACAAATTACAGGTTTCTATTCATATATTCTAATATGTAGCATGCATAGCAACCTATGGGTAGAGCAAGGTTTTATTTAACAGTGTAAGTGATCGATTAACATCACTAGTTGGCATGTAGTAAAAAAGAAAAATCAAGAAAATGACATACGGCTCTGTAATGCTTGGAATCCAAGGAGAATAATAACTGAACAGGAAACAATACTAAACAGGTAGACCTAAATCGTGTGTGCGTGGACTCATTAACCAGAAGCTCTCAGGTCCTGATGAGACTCTAAACTAGTGCTTTATAAAAAACAGGTGCACTTGCAGGATAAATAAGCTGCAGATAAAAGACTCATGCTGTGTGCCAAGTATCTAATTACAGTGATTAAGAGTGCGGATTTTTCCAAATAGATCTAGCTTGTTTGTAAATACATAAAAAGCCACAAACATATCTCAGTTCACTTATAATCATTTCCTACTGTTCTAAATGTAGAGCATTTTAAACGAGCTTGCATTTAAAGATGCAGAAAAACTTTTGACTAGCAGAGGATGCATGTCTGTCTTAACGCTGATAATGCTGTGTTTGTGAATATACAGTGTATGTACGTCACAATATGAGTCTTATCTGGCTCATTTGCGAACTATCTATGAACTTCAACTAGCCTACCTCCTGCTGAAGAGATGTGAGCTAAGCTGACTAGTAAGTGCAGTGCTGTGTTTATGACATCAGAGTTAATCTACTGAAATGTTTTGAAGGTTTTCCCTGCAATATATTTGCTTCCTTAATTATTCTGTTCTGATACTTTTTTTTTTGAGGAGCTGAGCTTTATTTCGAGTGCTCGAGTGCACAACTGAAGCAGATGCTCTGCTACGTTCGACTGCTCCAGCCTCTACAGAGACACCAGCCTACACCGATGTGTCTTCTGTAGCCTATCTGTAGTGGAAACAGCCATGCCGACTGAATCAGTCACTGAAATGACCGCTCTGCAGTTTCCCACACAGCCTGTGGAGAGCTCTGATGGGATGATACTTCAGCACGTACAACACGTACCATCAGCTGAGGGTCCACCATCTGACAGCTGTAAGACTTCAACTGTTTCCCAGGATTGCTGGGGAGTAAACGTGACCCTGATGCTTGTGGTTCTCGCCGGGTTCCTCATCTTGGCTCTGTTTTACTGCGTCCTTCTCCTGCGGCACAAACTGCGTTTGGCTCAGGCAGGAAATGCTTTAGAGTACTTTGGCTTCTACCACATGGCAAACTACAGCCTGAAACACCTACCGGAATCCCCAGATTTACCTTCAGTGGATACCGATCCCCCTGTGGAGGTGCCTCCTTATTCTCCACCTCCACCTGTGGTTCCAAGTCATCCGGTCATCCCTCCACTCCTCCCTCCACCACCTCCACTTTCATCTCGACCACCCTCTGTTGTTCCTCTGCCTCACCCCATCATCTACACTACCCCACCCAGCCCTCAGCCTGACACAGAGGTATATTCCCGTATAGGCACTCTGCGGCCCTCCAGGCACTCAAGCGTGAGTCAGACGCAGGTGGTTCTCTTTGAACATTCGTCCCTGTGACCCTTTGGAGAAGAACACTGTCATCTGTCTCTTCCATCACAGCATTTGCTAAGAGACTGCCTTTCACAGTCTAGTGATTCAGGCAACTTTTATGTCATGGGTTTTGTTGTTTTTTTGGTTTTTTTGGAAACTTGCATCCTCGGATGTAGCCTGTGGTACTACTACATCTCATCCATCTTCACATGGACATAACAGTGTGTTGAAGCTGTTTTGACTGTACCATTTTCACTCTAAATGTATTTGCTTCTTTAGATTTGCACTAAAGCCATGAACACTGTAACAGATAAGGAAAGCTCATAGTCTCCAGTTTAGCACTGCACAGATTATAAGCCTTAATATCATCACACACTCACCTCAAACAGTGCTGAGTCATAATGTGTACATTAGAAGAGATAATACAGATAACATGTAAGGAATATGAGGTGTGCTGTTATAGGAAAATAATCAAGAACAGTATAGTATGATATGGATCAATGCAAAGTTAATTATTTTCCTGTAACAGCACATCCCAGAATGTTTTATTCCTCTTATACCACAGCAATTTGCCAACGATTGTATTTTTGCATTATTTAACTTATGTTATAGCAGCTATATTCAGTCATTCTTTCATCAACCTATCTTTTTCCCTCTCAAAATACAGCTTGTCATGTTTTAACAATAAACTGCAAAGTGTAAACTCCTGTCCTGAAGATTTTCACATGCCGCAAAAACGTACTTAGATACTAGAGACTCCTTCCATAAATATTAAATAAAAATCTCTTTACTGCTGTCATCGTAAGTGGGAAAGTGGGAACATTACGTGTGCTTTTGTAATTACTGCTACACTATTCCTTTACAATATTAGAAGTTGTAGTCAGAGATGTCTTATTCATACTGCTGTTTGTTCTGTATGATATTAGGTTGTTTCTATATGATTGCTAGGACCAGTGGCCATGTTCTTTTTGATGGCATCATTATTATATGTTGACTTTGTTTTTGCTCGAGTGTGTTCCTCTTATTTCCTTTGTAACTCTGGCTTTCATTCATAGGGTGGGATTTCCTGGAGAGCTTTTCCACTGCATTCTTTTTCACTTCCTCTGTTCTGTCTTAAAGGAGACGTTCAACCAAAATCCCAGACCAAAGTAAAATGTTAGGTTTAGATTTTAGGCCACACCTCCTACATATTGTTTCTGTCCATGTTTATAGATAACAGTGTGTCATATCAAATGAGCAACATCAGCAAGTCTAACTAAAAAAAAAAACTATACAAACAAATTTACACACTTAACACTGATTACCACATGCCACAGCAATTTGCCAGTGATTACAATTTCTTACTTATTAAAAAATGACATAACTTTTATCCATTTATAGTTACATGTAGTCTTGTAGAACAGCCATGAAACTAGATCCTAGTTCCACTTGTTGAATCCTTATTGCTATTGATTATTAGAAGATAAGAAAGATGGGAAAGTCCTAGAGAAATAAACATCTCATCAATAATGCAACACAGCTTCAGTGGCTTCTACACTGGGCTTTTTTTTTTTCCTTTAAAGATAAGATTCCGCTGTTTGGAATAACATATCACGTGAAACAGTTGACATCCCCTACTGTTTTTGAATGGAAATAAAAAAGGAAAATGTATCTACAAGAGCTTGATAAATTTACAGCAAAGTAGATGCAATAGGTAGGACATGTTACAGTAAACTCTCCCTGATGGTGTGTTTATGTGATATGATATTTATGTGTGTTGTGGCATTTGTGTGAGATATATTTTGTTTACATATGTGATATTGTGTTTGTGTGATACTGTGATTGTGTGTGTGATATTGCGTTTCTCGTTTCATAAGAAATGCTTTTGAAATGTTTCCTTTCATGGCCAGTGAACAGAGGCTGTTTAATCCTCAAGGCTTTCATACCTTTTCTACGGTTAATAACAGATCTATTGTTCTTCTTTTTTTTCTGTTTTTTGAAAAATACTCACCATGTATGGGCCTTTCAGTTTGGGATAGGAGACAGCAAGCCTTCTTCTAGCAAAGCCTTTCAGAAAATCATCAAATACTGTTGTGCTTTTGGTCGTATTTTTGATGTAAACCTGCGGGAAAATGTACACAGCTGTTTGTTTAGAACAGGTCCTCCTAGATCTGAGAGCTCATCACCTACTCCCAAAGCACAATGCTTTATAATGGAGCAATCTATCTGCCTCAAATAAAGCAGGTATCAACCAGATGAGAAATGTTCCAACTGGCAAGTTTTCTGCTCAATAATACAGAAACTAATTTTGCCTGGAAAGACCGTGGCTCTTTCCAAGTACCAAGGATGTGAACTTTGGAATTGTGTTCCAGTCCCAAAGGACATAATAACAAAGAGCACGCCTGTAACCTGGCGATATATTTCAGACAAAAAACAATTTGATGCAAAAAAGATGTTTTTGAGAAATAAAGATGTGATGGTTTCAGTTCATATGCCATAATGTGAGCAAACATCCAGACAGAACTCGCAACCAACATATCTTCGTTCTGAGACCTTCCCTGTCTGTAGTCTAAAATATCATGTTTACTTGTGTGGTTTGTTTTCTGGGTTAGGTGTTTGCACATTTGATTGCAGTTGTGTAAGCACCAGCACAACACTTTTAAGGAAAAACTCAATATGCCACTTTCTTCTCTGTGACTTTATTGTTTGTTTGCTTTGCAAAATAAATCAAAACCACAACTGACTTCTAACCTATAACCTACCATTCTCGTAAACAGGTTAACCCATAGCTAGCGTCACAGTGAACAGGCTAACCCACAATCTACTAATATAGTAAACAAGCTAACATTTTACTAAACAAGTTAACCAGAACTAGCATCATACAGACTAACTCTCAACTAATACACAGGCTAACTCATGCGGAGACAAATGAACAACAGTTCTACATGTTTAATAGTGTATAATATGCCTTTTTAAAGTCTAACAGTAAGACTTCCAATGCGATGTGTATTGCGATTTTTTAAAAGGAATTTTGGCCAATACGTTTACCATTTTGAGGTGGTATTAAAAATAATAGCATTAAAAGAAAAACAATTCTGTGCCCCCTAACATTGCAGTGTGGTCTATAAAGATGAACATGTTTTTTTGAGTATACTGACAACTGTGAGTTTGGTAAAGATTTGTTGTTGCTTGAAACATACCACCAGGCTTGGGAATTTGAGAAAAGCAGAATGCTTGCTAAAACGATGAAAGTTGGAGGAATATTTTTGGAACAAATGAGAAAATTCTTGCAGAATTAGAATTTGAGCATTCGATTTAAATAAAAGACAAGGAATAAAAATCGTGTCACTGAAAATAAGTGTCTTTCACTTTGATCATGGTGCCAAATGAACAGTTGATTCTTTCTCAGTATTTGGGCAAGATCAAGAACAGCTCTGTATATTGTAATTGTTGTAACTAGCATCATTGAGTATTGGAGGTGAACTCAGGCACTGGGAAAAAAACAGAAAAAAAAATCAAGAAAATCAAGTGATAAGTTGTTCATGGCTGCCCTCTTATCAATACCTGATTTCAGCAGATTTGCAGCAAAGTTACTGGAAATGGATGGCCCAGTCTTACCACTGAAGTTAGCTACAGTATCTACAATACAGGTACAGTATCATAAGCAATCCAGTAATAAATGTAAATCATTTATTTTATTTTTTTACCTGTATAACTGCTCATTTACGGAGCTATCCAACGAGCTAATCATGTGGCAACAGAGCAATGCATAAAATCACACAGATACAGGTCAAGATCTTCGGTTAATGTTCACGTCAAACAAATGTGATCTCTGTAACCTTAACCGTAATGGTTGTTGGTGCCAGATGGGCTGGTTTGAGTACTTCAGAAGCTGCTGATCTCTTGGGATTTTCACACGCAACACATCTCTATAGTTTACACAGAATGGTGTGAGGAAAAAAAACATCCGGTGAGCAACAGTTCTGTGGGTGGAAAAACCAAGAACAGGAATCTGAAGCTATCATGGGAGCAGACTTACAGAAACTGGGCAGTTGAAAATTAGAAGAGAAAAAAAATCACCCGGTCTTTTTCCAGCCTTCAATTGTCCAGTTTCAGTGAGTCTGTCCTCATCCATGCCACATTTAAAGTCACAGAGATCACACTATTTTTTCAATCTGATGTTTGATATGAACACTAATTGAAGCACGTGACCTGTGCGATTTTTGCATTGCGCTCCTGCCACATGATTAGCTAACTGCATGAATGTGCAATTGTACAAGTGTTCCTAATAAAGTGGACAGTGTGTGTGTATAGCACAGCAGACAAGTCATTTGTTTTCTTGAAACATATAGCAAAGCCAATATAGAGCTCTATGTCTATTTCATATTGTTTGGAATGAGCACATTTCTAGCACATGTGGGAACTGAGAGGAATGAGGCAGCTGATAAGGCAGCACTTGACAGGGAGATGTCAATGTACCACAGCATTTAGCATTTAAGTGGAGGGTAAAAGCTTGGCTGAAAAAAATGGGCTTACACCAAGTGACAATTGATGTGGAAGGTAGAAAATGAAGATGGATACCTGAATTCTGTACAGCCAACTATTCACCCAACTGACCTGAGTCACCCAGCCAAGATTTGGAGGAAGTAAGGAGGAAGAAGTTAAAATGAGCAGATGAAGACTGGGGCATTGTGGGCAGGAATGTTACTAAGCATAAAGGAAAACATACTATATGTGTAACATTGGAAACTGTGAAGCTGATTTACCGAAGGTAATGAGGAAGCAGCTCTCCATTGTACTACTGGTACTTGGCAAATCTACTTAAAAGCCTATATGCAAAAAAATTGAGAGATCAGTGCAGTAGCATCTTTAAAGCAGAGAGGCACAGCAATATGCTACAGCAGCTTCTAGCCTGACAAAAGTCAAAAGATGTAAAAGAAGTCACACGTTGTGAACATTGTAGGTCTTCCTTCAGTTACATAGTAAACAGTTTAAGGCACTAACTGGATCAAAGTTAACAGGCTAACTTATCAACTACAGTTATAATAATCAGGCTAACCAAACTAGCATTATATCAAAGAAGCTAACCAAACTAGGACTATAGTAAACAGGCCAACTGATCAATTTGCTTTTCAGCAAACAGAACAATCATTAACTTGCAGCAATGTATACAGGCTAACCCATAACTTAGCATTATAGGAAACAAGCTAACAGGAACTAGCATTATAGTAAACAGGCTAACCTATATCTAGCATGATAGTAATAAAATTATTCCATAGTAAACAAAATAAAAAAAACCCTAGCATTATACTAAACAGACTTATATATAAACTAGCATTATAGTAAACAGGAACTGTCAAAATAGTAAACAGGCTAACTTATCAAGTAACATTATAGTATACATTATAGAAACTTTTACAATAAACTACAACGGTATATTTACAGGTAAATGCTCTACTTTTTACAATATAACAATGTATGTTTCCAGTAATATACTGTACGTTTCCCAGATGATTTTACAGTTTCCTCACAGCAGAGTGTGTTTACTATAAATTATAAATGTGATTAAAGTATAAACTGAAATGTACACTATAGAACTAAATGAAATGCACTACCTGTGTATTTATTCAAATCAACTTCCAACTGGGGCAGGATATAGCTAATGGACCCAACCATGGCAGTATATGAGGAGGGGGATATGAACTCACAACCTTCTAAGCAGCAGCATGGCTGTAGCCTTAACCACTGAGCCACTTCCCTCGACTAACTTGCACTGTAACAGCTACTTCTACCCCTGAATGAACTCACACTGGAAAATTTCAGTGCTTTAATAAATTAAATGTTTTACTATTATATAAGCTTTCAGGAGAGAGGGTTTGTCTCTGCTTAAAATAAAGATCACAAAAATGATCCACTGATTTCCAAATGTTGACAGCAAGAGAATTTTTTACCATTGTCATGCCTAAAAGTGCATTAAATGTTAGATATCCCAATGTGCATTGCATTTTCTGGAATTTTACTGTAATTCAGTGCACTGATCTATTTGCAAATCATTTACAGTCAATCCTGCAAAATAATAAAACAGTATTTTCTGTAAAATAAATACTGTAGATTTACAGCAATTGCTTTATGGTGTACCAACCTGAATTATAATAGGACATCTGTCTTAAGTGGCAAATTTGCTAATTTCTCTCTGTGTGTGTGTGTGTGTGTGTGTGTGTGAGAGAGAGAGAGAGAGAGAGAGAGAGAGAGAGAGAGAGAGAGAGAGAGCGAGAGAGCTCAGAACTAGGTACATGATGTCCTTGCATTAGATATTTTTTGAATTCAAACCAGCTGTCTTGAGTTGAACTGAAGAATGTAAAGCAATCACAACTCGGATCACAGCTTGTCATTCGGTTCAATGCCAGGGAGCGAATTGGAAGCCTCTTATCTCCATCTCTAGGTCCTGAAGGTAATCACACACTTATTTCTGCTCGGCATGACAGCACGAATCAACAATGAAGCTTTGAAAGGTAGATGACTCGATGTGAAAGAGTTCTGCTTCTCGTTCTTTCCTCTTCCCAGTACATCACCAGCCACCGGCTTCGCCACCTGATTAGCCTTCATCTGCTTTCTGAGTAGGCGGGAGAGGAGCATGTTGGGTAATGGGGATCAGGCAAAGAAGCCGAGAGAAGGAACACATTTCAGATGTCAGGGGATGAAGCATGTGCAGGAAACATAATGCTCAACCAGATTAGCCATTCATTTTAAATCAGTAAATAAATCTTTAATTATATTTTTAGTAAATAAATAATTATAGCACTGCTGTTGAATTCTCACATCTAACTGGTAAGAAGGGATTGATTAATTGTCTATAAAAGCCACTCTGACAATAGTTCAGGCTGTAAATCAACACAGGTTTATATGAATGCCTTTGTTTTAACATGTTATTCTTTCTATAGTAACAGCTCATACAGGGATTTAGGTACTGTGGATGCTGCACATAATCTAAGATCCTGTTGCTATAACAAATCAAAATTATTTATAAGGGGAAGTTTTCTGTAAGCAGATTAATGGAAGGAGTCTCCAGTGTTAGTGATTTGTAACAGTCAGAGGTAAAGCTGTAATGGTAAGTTTTCTAGGAGAATAGGGTTTATTCTTGCAATTTCTGAGTTTGACAAGCCGAATTTATTTTGTCTTTTTAACTTCAAGAGAGAGAAAGTATGACTTGTTCATTCAGCATGTCCTGTTGTGTTTTATTCTTTATTTATTGCTTATTCGGTTACATCTGCAGCACTATGTGTCTATTGCATCCTCATGTTGAGGTTCAGTAGCTGTGTGTGGACCCTACGGCCTCTGTGCCTGTCCAGTTGGTGGTGCCCACGTGACATTCGCTCTATTGTCCAGGGCTTTTGATCAGATAATTGCCCCTCAAACCCAGAGTTTTCAACCTCTGAGTGTCACTATGGAGACCGGCATATCTGCCAGCTGTGTGGAGTGGCTTTTAGTGGTTTCAGCTTGACCGCTAGAGTGACTCGGGAACATGAGCTCTTCTCACCAATATGAAGTCATGGGAGAATGTGAAAAAATTATCAGCTGGATGAGAAAAGAATGTTTTTTTTTTGTATTTTTTGACACATGCATTTTGATTACAATGCAGAATAGAATAGAATAGAATAGAATAGAATAGAATAGAATAGAATAGAATAGAATAGAATAGAATGTTGTCTTTGGATCCTACACTCTAAATCTTAAAAGGTTAAATTTAGAACTCTTACATATTTTATATAGAACTCTACAGAGTTTCATTTCCTTTCTGGAAAAATCACATACTTTGACCGTTTCACTTGATGATATGTTTTTGACATGTGAGTCATTTGTGATGATGTGAGAAGCAGGTGAAGGTGTATTCCTCCATGAAATTGCAGATGTCTAATCAGATAAGTCTCTGTGTGTAATATGTGTAATATAATATAATTGTGTGAAAAATAAAACAAAATGCCCTTCACATGAAAAACTGACGTCAAAATAATCATGTGTAAAAAATCAAATACCCTGTAAAAAATTCATTTGAAACAATCATAAGGGAAAAAAAAAGAAAAGCAGTACATGTGAAGTCCACATGTGAAGAATGTCTAATATTGTCAAGTGACTAAAAATCACATGTGTAAAACCCTTATAGGAATCTAGAAATCCTTGGCTATACAAAGATAAAGCTTTAAAGGGTTCTTTTTCGAGTGTAAATATGTTTCTACACTCCTGAGCTGCTGGTGATCCAGACACCCCCCCTTCACTCTGGACCTGTCCACCAGCAATGCTTCACACTGCCACGAAGACGCTTCAGCTGTTTTCTATGTACTACACAAACGCACATTGTACACACACACACGCGCACTACAGTGTAAACCCATATGAGGATGGGTTCTCTGTTGAGNGTTTGTGTAAAGCTGCTTTGAGACAATGACCTTTGTAAAAAAGCGCTATACAAATAAAAATGAATTGAATTGAATTCTATATGTATGTGTTCTTGCTTCAGTATTTGGAAGATACCTTCTTGTAAAATGGACCAGACTGGTACTACATTTTACATGTTACAAACATTTGTCACTCGGTGGAACCTTTAAAGGAAAACTCCATCCTGAAATACATTAAATATGACTATAATGAAATATTTGTGATGTGCTTAGTGCTAATTTGTTGGGTGGTGCAGTATTTCTGTTATCCCAATGAGAAGTTAGCAGCTTTCTGCTGCTCTGATGTCACATGGGGATATTGTTAGTGCTAGCACAGTGTCATTGGTGTTTAATAAATTCATCATTCTGAAACTTACGTTATAACAATCAGGTTTCTTTGCTAGCTCCTATATAAACAAAAGAGCAAGAGCTTCTTTTCCCACTTACCATTTTCCACCTATGTTCAACATCATATCCGGCTCCGACTGGTTAGCAGTTGATGAAATGATGAGTGCGATGACGTTGATGGTGTTATTAGCACGAAAGCTGAAGTTTCCAGAACTGATCTGCCTGAGCAGAGTATGTGGATGAGGAGGTAAGAGAGCTGAACAGATTAAAGGACTAAAGCACTGCTGAAATTCATTATAAAATAAATATCGGATGCCACTGAAATTCATATGTTAATTATAAAGGTTAAGTAGTTTGAGGTGGACTTTTCCTTTAAGCACTTCTCTTTTGGATCTATAGCTATAGAAACACATTAACTGTACATAATAGAGCCATTAAGGACCAGTAGTTTGTGCTTGGTGAACAATAATGTACCTTGTATTGACCCTGACCTGTATCTATTTCATTAAATATTTGCAGATCTTTTACCATCATCATCATTTGCATCACCTTGCACTTGGAAGCCTGATCATGCAAAAATAAATTAAATTGCTTCATCTGTTGTTTGTCCTTTACTTGCTCTTTGGCATGAGGGATGGAGGTGAAAATTACACAGAAATGAGTTTTCACTGAATAAATTGAGCTTTATCAGTATATGAGCCTATTTTATATCATATGTTCCTGTTTTTCTAACTATTAAAATAAATTGGGAAAAATATCAAATTCACCTATTTGTGGACATAATGTATTTTTGAGCACATTGGGAAATAGCAATTTTTATTTTTACATTTTGTATTATTATTATTATTAACAACAACAACAAGAAGGATGATGATGGTGATTATTATTATTATTATTATTATTATTATTATTATTATTATTATAAGTAGCAGTAGTAGTAGTAGTATGTGACTATGTCAAACTAAAAAATCCTAAAGAAAGCAATGACCATGCCTGATGACACATTATAAAACTAACTAAATCTATTGTTTTCAAGTTTTCCATTATCTTACATTTTTAGCTTTTATTAATTTGATAAAATATTTCCATTTATGATAAACTATGAGGGTGAAGTGTGTTATATGAAAAGTCATTAATTATATTTGTGCCTCTTTTGTATAACAGAGTTGTGCTGCAAAAATCATCAACAATTTAGCAAAGATTATTGATGATGCCAATTTTGATTTAATTCTGTTGTTTTATTTCTAAACTGTGACATAAAGAAGCAGAGAGGAGTGAGATTAGAGACAGTTTATTTCACAGCATGAACACATTCATGCTTCCAATGGACATGAGCAGTACATGGGGTTCCTTTATACACAGTATTATACATATTTTCTGAAAACAGAAACAAATTTATAATATAAATAATAAACGATGAGAATAATGACCCATTTCCACCACGGGATAAACGTCATCATTCTTTATCCCATTGAAGGAATGTTTTACTTGAGATTTGCCACGGCTATTTTCGACAAAAGTGACATTTGATGATTTTTTGGAAGGCGCTCTGGAAGTCCTTGTTGAAGTACGCGTAGATGATGGGGTTGAGCAGCGAGTTGGAGTAGCCGAGCCAGTTGATCACGTCCTGGAGCCACACGGGCATCTCGCACGACGGGCAGAAGGGCATCACCAGGGCTTTGATGAAAAAAGGCAGCCAGCACAGGATGAACGTGCCCATGATGATACCCAGCGTCTTTACGGTTTTGCGCTCCCGCGCCAGCGCCAGTTTCCTCTTCGCCTCCGTGTTTTTCTCGTGTCGGTTCTCGAAGAGCGGCGCCGAGCTCGGTGTGTTAGGCAAAGGCAGATCGTGCTTTGAATTGCCGTGAACTTCCACGATCTCCACAGACTCGCCGTCGTCCGTGTGCTTCACTGCGCCGTTGACGCACGACGCCGGCTTGGGCTCCACGCTGCTCCTCCAGCTTTTACCCGGCTCTCCATTGGCGCGCTGACACAGCGCCGGGGACACAGTCAAGCATGTGACTTTTTTCTTCTCTGTCCTGCGTACCGTCTTGCGGATACGAAACCGTGCCGCTTTGAAGATGCGCCCGTACAACACGAGCATGAGGATGAGCGGGATGTAAAAGGCGCAGAATGTTGAGTAAATGGTGTACCACGGGTCGTGGCTGATCGCGCACGCTTCGGGGTTGGCGATGCCTTCTGCTTTGCTTTTGGGCTGCGATTTCATAATCAGCATGGGCGGCACGGATATCAAGAAGCCCACCAGCCACGTAGCGCCGATCAGAACCGCCGCGCGCTTCAGCGTCCTCTTTTTCATATAGTCTATAGGCTCGGTGATCGCCCAGTAGCGGTCCAGCGCAATGGCGCACAGATGCAAAATCGACGACGTGCAACACAGAACGTCCAACGAGATAAATATGTCGCATGCGACCTGTCCGAGTGTCCATTTGTCCAAAACCTGGTAGAGGCACGCCATAGGCAGGACGAGTACCGACACCATAAGGTCCGTCACGGCGAGAGATCCGATTAGGTAGTTGGCCACGTTTTGGAGTGACCTCTCCAAAGCTATAGCGGCCACGACGCACGCGTTTCCAAACACCGAGCACAGGATAAGCGCGCCGATCAGCACAGACGTCGATATTTGATAACTCAATGGCACCTTAGCCGTCAGCGACACTTTGTCACTTTGGTCCTCTAGATTGCTGTCGTTTTGGAACAACGAGGACGCGTTCTCTGTTTCGTCCATGTCGCGGTGCATCAACGAGCGCAAAAGTCGGAAAAGGCGTCGGTCACCTACCTACTGAACTCCTTCTGCAGGAGCGCGCGCGAACAGGACATGGGCATCGTCACTGACGGCTTGTGACGAGCGCGCGAGCTTTTATACCAGCACCGGATCACACGTCAGTTACCTACGCAGGTGGATCAGGGTTCACACTCTCTGCATCCGTGCATGCAATACCTGTCATCATTAACAGGAGACAGGGAGCATCCTGGTTAAAGGCTGAAAATGTCATGTGTATGCTCTCTTATGCGCGCTGCTCGTTAATTGCTATACAAATGGATCAAAATAATGGACAACTTCATTTATGACACCAAAGTTTCCAGGCTCAGCGATATTAACAAACTGGAAACGTGGAACTGCTGCCATCTGGTGTAACAAGCACTTTCAAATCGTTATACGCCTTTTCATTCATTCATTCATTCATTCATTCATCCATCCATCCATCTTCAGTGTCCTGGCCAGAGTCTGGAGTCTACCCCAGGAACACGTGACCAGAATACACCCTGGATGAGACGCCAATCCATCACCGTTATACGACTGACTGACTGACTGACTGACTGAATGAATGAATAACATAGTCATTGGCTAGTATATCTACCATACAGTGCTGTGAACAATTTGCCAGCCATCAGGGACCACATAAGGTTTAATGGGTGTGGTGTTATGGGTGGGTGTGCTAAAGCATTAGAATTTTAAGGCCAATTCTCTTATTTTTGCTATTCACTGAAGACATTTGGGTTTAAGTTCAAAAGATGAAAATGAGACGGTAGACCAGAATATCAGCTTTCATTTCCTGATATTTACATCTAGATGTGTTAAATAACTTAGAACATGACACCTTTGGTGGCTCACCACCCAATTTTTAGTTGAGCAAAAGTATAGGAACAGACTTAAAGTAAATTAAAGTAAATAACACTAATTTTTTTGTACATCCCAGGCTTGTGATAACTGCCTGATTGACTTGGTCAGTCCAAAACCTACCACTTTATCTCCTAGTGAAGTCCTTTGTTATGCTGGCAGTGTGTTTTGGGTCATTGTCTTGCTGCATGATGACATTCTTCCCAGTTAGATGGGATGCATTTCTCTGTAAATTGGCAGACAGAATGTTTCTGTAGACTTGTGAATTCATTCTGCAGCTACCATCATGAGTTTAATCATCAATAAAGATTTGAGCCCGTACCAGAAGCAGACATGCAAGTCCAAGCCATGCACACAACCATGTCAGTGTCACTGCTTTGCACCACTCATCTGCTCAGTGGTAGTCATGTGTTGGTCTCCTTCCACTGATGGAATGACAAACTGTATAGAGTTTGTACAGAGCAAGAGATCAGATAAAGTGACAGGGGGCGGGGCTGATAAAATGAGCAAGAAATTAAATTTTTTTTAATGCGGCAATTTAGTAATTTATTAGGTATAATATAATGTAAATGTTCTGTCTTATCATATATCACAATAATAAAAACAAAGAAAAAAATAAAGCAGTATAACCATTAAGTACAGCCTGTGAAGTGAATTGGTTCATTTCGAATCGCGTTTTAGACGTTGCATGGCCCCAAACGGCTTCCGTATCCTGGCTGTTAGGAAAAAGCCGACTCAACGTGTTATTTGTTTTTAGCCGGCTTGCTAGTTAGCTTCAGCTTCGTCGAGGTCTTTCTCGGAAATATCGTCCAAACAATGGCTTCTCTTGACACGGTATTTACATTTTGTATTACTAACCTTACATTATTGATTATAATCTTTATTCAAGTCACTGACAATAAGTATTGTGAATCTAAAATACCTTTAACCCGTACAGTAGCTACGCCTAAAGTTTAACCGGATATTTAACCTATATTAGGAAAGCTAGCAAGTATGTGCTTTATAACTTATTAACCTGTTAAATCCTTGCAGTATGTAGAGAGTTAACAAATTAACAACATGGTGAACCGGTTACAAAGATCACCAGCATTCAGAAACTTCACTTGTATGATGTATTATAAAAGTTTTGCCTTAAATCCAAACACTGGAGGTGAAAAGGGTTATTTTTTAATCTGATTTTTTTTTCATAGATTGTTGTGTTGATTGCTGTTATTTTTTGTATTGGAACCTTTTGAAAATGTAAATTTATTTATGTAAATAAGTCTTTGTTTATTTAAATATGCATAAAATCTTGTCTTTTGATATTCTTAGAATTAAAATGTTTATTTCAGTTCCTCAGTAGAAAAACTTTTACCAGAAAGTTTGTTGGAAAATGATTCCTATATGATTTAAAAATCTTTTTTCACCTGCTAAATTGGCTGCTTAAGAGTAATTCTAAATCTTATGATTTTTTTTAAATGAATAGAGCTTCTGGGTTATATGAAATATAAATTAGTGATAGGAATCAAAATTTTCCTACACCTGTCTCTCACCACATCCTCTAATATTTGACGCCATTTCTGTGGCTAACAGAGACAATCCTGGCCTTGACAGCTCATTTCTGTGTGCCTGCTGCTGATTAACCAGTGTTCCACGTTTATAAATGCAGGATGGAGTATCAGACCTCGCTGGAATCCACGAGGAACCGTCAATCCTTCGCTGTAAAAAGTGCCGAAGATGCGTCGTAGATTCATCATGCCTGCTTTTAGTGAGTTTGTTTTTATGATGAATATTCGTGTATATTCAAGTTGATGAACAGTGGTTACTAAAGGGAGAGATTTCACACTGAATCTCAGCTTAGGCAGAATTGCAAATGCAAGAAAAATGTTTACTTCCATGTGGTTAAACAGGGGCTTCATCTGTCCAGCCCAGGGCTTCACATGGGTCTGTGTGGCTGCAGCTCCATACTACTGTTATATAGACTCAGTAGAAACCTGTAGCCTGAGCAGATGTTTATGAACTTCAGAAACCTGAGATAAATGAGTATATAGTCAGTAATATCTGGTCAGTGCTGGACTGGTAATCTGGCATACCGGATATTTTCCCTGTATGCCGACGCACTTTTGGGCCGGTACAATTTATTTTTTTCCACCAAGGACCGGCCCATCACAAAGCACTATATAGATGAAGTGATAAGGGATCTGGCTCTGCCTGTATAAATATCGCTTCACCTCTCTTCCACCTTCCTGTCAGTCTCTCAAAATGGACGGTGGTACTGAAAATCTCAGGGAAATGTAGCTGAAAAATTGGAGGTGGATGTAGAAAAATATGCCTAATGTGTGTGCGTGCCATGAGTGTACAACATGTAAACACTTTTTCATAAAACGAAAATTCATCCCGTGCGCTTTTTTTCGCCAAGTCAAGTGTGTTGACTTGCGAATGCGAGTAAATCTAGATTTAACCAAGACCTGATGTTTTATTCTTATCCAAACGAGATGACATATTCACACACCATTTTTTTTTTTATTTTGTGAGTTTGCAATGTATTCAAACACTTAACTTTCAATATTAAAGATACCAGTACTGTAATCACTGTTTAAAAAAATCATGATTTATTAACGTATTCTCCACCCTTCTCTTATTCTTATACAGGTTGCATTCTTTGAGGAGGTCTTTACTGTCCCTTAGTGTGAAGATTACTGGCAACATTTTAAGTTATAGTAGCCTATATGTCGTACACAGTTGCATACGTATTTTTATTAATTTTAATATATTTTGGGGCAGGATTTGCAGGGTGGGTGTGTGTGAGATGAAAAATACAAAACATAAAAAAAAAAAATGATATGACTCAATTCAGACCTGCCAACCTTTACGCATTTAATGACAGATTTCAGAATATACCAAAAGCGCAGTTTTCTTTTTTCCCCTAATAAAATCAGCAGCCAATTAAAATCTGAATGTAAAATGACTGACAGTGGCACAGGTGTTCTGAGCTCTCACACAGCTGGGCCGATATTCGGTATAACCACATGATTGCGAGGGCGATATTGCTTTTATACAACAGAAATTAATGAGTAAAATAATTTCGGGGCACAATATGGACAAACGTCCTGTTTATTTTTGCTCCGCTATTGGAAATAGATCCTGAAGAAGCTACACTCACTTTATCGCCCATCGGCTTGCTTTTTCCTTATCAAAACTTGAAACCGATCTTTTCTGTCGCAGAAAAAAAATTGCATATCGTAAAAGAATTTTTGGCTGTGAGTTGAGATTGGTGTTAGAATGCATAATGCTCATTGGTGGCCGATGTAGTGCCATTGCTACCAAACATGTACAGTGTATGCAGTGAAGACAAGGTTCTGTCAGTGTGAGAAACTTTGATTAAAATCTCCGGGTGCGTGCAAGGTTACGACACTCGTCAAAACGCCACCAATAAGAGGATGGCATAGGATTACATAAAACTCATGGGATAGCTAAAAATGTGAAGTGAAGTGAAGCAGTGAAGTGACTTTGTGGCCAAGTGTGGTGACCCATACTCGGAATTTGTGCTCTGCATTTAACCCATCCAAGTGCA
>CM074959.1:11974172-11986263 GCA_037577455.1 Pangasius macronema | reverse complement strand
CTTCCAGGAAGGTCAGCAAATCAATGAAAACAATCTCTTTCAGCAGAGTAGCATTACGACTGAGTTTATTTAAAGATATTGGGAACACGGTCTTGTTTTAACACTACTGGTTTAAATTGTAGTTCCACAGGGTTAAACATATCAGAAATTCTTTACTCGGTGCTATGACTTTTTCCAGCTAGGTACATGTTATAATTAAAATTTTATTAGCCTAATAGTAATATGGCGGTTTCTTAGTGCTGTACAGTAGCCGTGCTACTCCAGAAACTACGGTAAAATCATGGAAAGGTGTACTACTGCTAGCGTGGCTCTTGCATAGCATTAATAAAACCTTATAGCATCATGGTAGTGGCAGCGGTTGGACAAACACAAATAGTCAAAAAATAGACAAAATAGTAATAAAAAGAAGAAACAATTTATACATACCAGCCAGGACATAAGGAAAGGCTTCAGCTCAGGAAAAAATACAGTGCTGAATATTGGCAACACAATACAAGGCACAGACACTAGACTGCACCAGTAGGAGGGCTGATTTGGCCGTCAAGCTTCAGACTCTACCTGATTTATTTAAAAAAATTTTTTTTTTGTGTGAAAATTTAATGATAGGTCTTTGTTGTAATGTGACTTTAGATTAACAAACAAGATTGTAAAAATTATACAGTGTATGACTGGCTTTATGCGACTGAGGAATCTATATATTGATTTGTTTTCTTTTAGCAGACAGCAGACAGATTTTAATAGTGTGGGTCTTGTACTCCAGCTTGGCTTATTGTCATTAAAGTACTAAAAATTAATTTCTTTTTTATTTTATATAAACTGCTTATTTTTCTCCACTATTAGAAACAGAAGCAGTAGTACTCGGTAAGAATATGGCCGTAATCATTTCTGATGTCTGAATAATTCATGGATGTGTTTGTGTTTCAGAGCTTCACCAACACACTAGGACCCACTTCCCCAAAGAATACCGCATGAGAAACGACTCTTTCCATAAGACCAACTATTCCAAATGGCCCCTGCCCAGCTGTCCGAAGCACTTTCACTTTTTATGGGGTTTGTTATTTGAGAGATATTTTACTTATGCTGTTTTTAAAATATTATTCAGATGAATTTCCATCTGTTTTGGTGGCGTCCCACTTTACCAGTACAATTTAAGTTGTGTATTCATAATATATTGTGCTAGGGTTAGGGCTAGGGCTAGGGTTAGGGTTAGGGTTAGGGTTAGGGTTAGGGTTAGGTTTATATTAATGCTCATTCTGATACAGTATTGTTTCTGTAGCAGCTCTTTCACAGGGTCTTGTATGGCAGACTCTCAATTAAAAATAGTTAAATAATTGTTAGTTGACTTTACATCATCATGACATTAAATGTTACTCTAAACGAATAACAAGCATGATGCGTAGTCCTGTAATTATTTACGTAGTTAACTGTTCATTAAGCGCTTTTCTCCATGTTTCAGGACTGCAGAGACACAGAGCTTCGGCGGGTCAGTGGCAGTTCCCTCTCAGAGCGTTGGGACTGAACAGACTGGAACTGGGAGACATAAGGGGCTGGACTTTTCACTCTGATATGATCAACTTCATCTTCTCTTTCCACTGGGTGCTTTCCTCTTTTATCATTTTGTGTGGCCTTTTCTACATCCTCCTCTGGTGATATGACTAGAACTCGACCATGGCAGAGATGTATGAGGCAAAGCTGTGGACACGTACCATCACTATACACATTATGTACTATTTTTTTAGAAAGTCAAAAGCATTTTTTTTTCTAAATGATATACATTTCAGAGATACCGTTCAGGTCGTTTTGATCTGAAAGTAGCAAAGTGATAATAAAAGTGTTAATAATGACTGGTCTAAAGCTGAACCAAAAAGGTGATATTATTAGTGCCGCATTCCCTCTTATCTCTTATCTTCACACCCAGTTCCCATTAGGGTATTTCCCCCAGCATGGGAAGCCACTTCTGGGTTTATGTTGTTAATAATCAAGACATGATTTGATGTGTTGGAGGTTTTAAAATGCATTTTACTGGTTATTAAGTTCATTCGTTCATCTTCAGTAAATGCTTTTTCCTGCAGCGCCTCTCCCAGGAACAGTGGCTGTGAGGTAGGAATACAGCCTGGAATAGATGCACACATGCATGCCACAGCTCATTTACATTTAGTGATGCTCATAAAACGCAGTAAAGTTAAGGTTTGCAGAGCGCTGAAAGTGTGAAAAGTCATTTTTACTTAGGTCTACACCAAAACCATTGATTTTGTAGTGTAACAGCCCCTGAAAAGAGGAAAATCAGGAGACAAATTACACAAAAGGTGAATTAGCTATGAGTTAAGTGAGGTGGAAAGAAAACGGTTTGATGTGAATATGGAGAAAAAAGACATCTACACTGTACCCAGGCACATGATACGGGGAAACTGCGATGTTTAATTGTTTTTAGTCTTGGCCTGCTAGAAAGCTGCTCTTCAGCCTCTCGCACACTTCAGCCTCTCGCACAGCAGCGTGCCCTCCCCAATGCTGTGCTGGAAAAGCAGGAGGGAATGTGTCAGAAAACCTGTATTCAGGATGCACGCAACGCTAGGGAGCATTCACTGCAGCTTGAGACATACCACATATATAATCAAATATAATATCGATCACTTAGTCATGGCTCTAAAGTGTTGTGCAGCATTAAAAGAAGATGCATTGGCTAGAGGCTAGTTTCTTAATTTATGATTTTGTGTTGACTTGCTTTCTTTAATTATATATATCTTTTCCATATTTAACATTTCTTTTTATTAATAAGTTAATTTGAAATTAAATTTGTGTGTAATTGAAATAAATGAGCTATGTAAACCTGACAGTGTAATCCATACCTACTTGTAATTCATTTAGATGAAAGGTCTACAGTTGATTTCAAGCATTTGCCTTTGGAATCTGTTAGCAAAGAAACATTAGATATGGACAAATCAACTACTGGGTACATTCTTAAAAAGCACTGGTGAGCCCAGGAACACCAAAAGGCATGGAAGACCATGGAAAAAAAACTGGGGTGGATGACAGAAGTATTGTTCCCTGCTGGAGGAAAACCCCTTCACAACAGTTTGCCAGATGAACACCATCCAGAAGGTAGGCCTGTCTGTGTCAAAGTCAACAATCAAGTTTAAATTTCACCAGAGTAACTACAGAGGGTTTACTGCAAGATGCAAACCTCTGGTAAGCCTTAAAAACCAGAAGATCAGATTAGAGTTTGCAAAAAAAACAAACACAAATGCCTGTACATTTCTGGAACAGCATCTGATATACAGATGAGACAAAGATCAGCTTGTAGCAGAATGATGGGAAGAGAAGAGTTTGCAGAAGAGAAGGAACTGCTCATGATCCAAAGCATACTACCTTGTCCTGTTGTGTGGACATGTAGGAATTTATAATCTGCATCTCAATATTGCCACAACTTGCTCTTAAGTGCCTAAACATGGCCCCTATAGGGTGTTAGTGATGCCTGAGGAAGGTACCAATTCTAACCATTAAAAAGAGAAAACCATTAGGAACCGAGAGAGCTGTGTGTAAGCTTGTCCTGTCACAAGGCCACATTTGGACCAGAACTGAAATGCAGCACCTTCATCTGCAGTTGTTGCAGCTTCCCTTTACATGCCTAAACACAGAACTATTAGTGCATTAGTTTAGATTAATTAGTTAATATGGCTACAAGGTCACCATCACAGCCCCCCCAGATCATCAGTGAGGGGGAGCAGAAGTACTGACTACCCCGGATTAAAAGATTTAAAGATTTTTTTTTTTCTTTTTCTTTTTCTTTTTTTTTTTTTTAATAGAAAAAGGGGCCTACAGAAATTTGTGGAACGCCACAGTGCCATTAGTAAACCTTCCTGTATACCTTCAGGACTTTTTTTTTTTGCATTATAACATCCAAGCATATGGAAAGCACAATAAAAACGTTTCAGGTTATTACGCTTATAAACCACCAAGTTTGCATGAACGCCACAGATTGGTGGTCACTGTGGAAAATAAACTGTCCTGTAAGACTACAGCACGCAGACCTCAGTAGTGCTGACCGGGCTATCACGCTTCTCTTCTCATCAGTCCTTGCGTCCTAAAGGACAGAAGCGTTTCACACAGACGCCTGCTTCTGTCTGCTCGTACTGGTGTATGTGTGTGTGTGTGTGTGCGCGCGCTTATGTGTGTGTGTGTATGAGTGTGTGTATGAGTGCGCGCGCGCTTGTGTGTGTGTGTGTGTGTGTGTGTGTGTGTGTGTGTGTATGAGTGCGCGCGCGCGTATGTGTGTGTATGTGTGTGCGTGTGCGCGCGCGCGGTCGCTGTGTGCGCCGCTCGCTTCATCCGAGGAAGAGATGCAGAGGAGTCGATCGCGTCCGTGCGGCTCGCGATCACGCTGAAAAACGAACCCGCGACTCGACTCGTTCCGACTCGACGACCTCTGGCGCGCACGAACACGCAGGCTAATTTGCTGGTGCGGGGGGTGGTCTCGTCCGTGGACGCGTATGCATGTGTTCCGCACCGAACGGGCGAAAGAGCCGCCCCGGATCCGCAGGCCGCATGTTTCAGCTGGGCAAAGCGGCGCGCAGCGAACCCGAGCGGCGGGAGAGCACGGACAGCGCCCGCAGGGGAGGACAGCGGGCTCTGGAGCACTGCAGAGCGGTGAGTGGACGTCGGGAATACCGCAGTGTTAGCGCTGCATCATTCTATCAGCGTTTAATCACGCTGGGGCTTTCAGATTTTGCAGTGTTTTCCCAAATGCGCACCGCCGCATTTGTCGGTAATTGTAGCAATCAGTAAGAGGCTAGATAAATAATGACCGATGCGCCCTGATGTGATTGTTGTCAGGCTTGTTTGCTGGTAATGCTCTGCTACGGCGTGTCAAATGATCTGTTCATTAATAATAGAAAGATGTTTGGTTGGTAATTTGCCACTGAGATTTAGCTTTCCCAGCATCGTGACTCACGCAGATTAATTTTCATGCTAGAACGCAGTCATCTGGAGATGTCACATCCACAGCGTGATACATCCAGGCATGATGGCAACTATACTGTTTTTTATCATAGCAATGCTTTGTGTTTATGCTGTCTGAGTTACGACCCTTTGCATGGTCACATCTGTGCATATGGACAACAAAAAGAGGCAACCATTCCAAACCTTTTAGAAACCTTCATGAACCAACTGAAACCTGTGATGGGTTGTTTTGTTGTGGTGGGCTAACTCTGTGGCAAAGAAAATGTCATGTAACAGTGCACAAGTGGTGTACTGAATCAGCGAAGACACACATTACAGATGAGAAGCATTACAGACATGGACCATAAGGTTCTCTGTATTACCTATAAACCACAAGGTCACCATTAGAGACCAGCAGACTTCTAAGAGCTCCATACTCCCCTGGAAACCATTAAATGCATAGAGATGGTCACCTGATACATCTATAGGACCTATCGGAAACCAAGAGAAACCATTTACTGTGAGTGATGCTACTGGTCACTGTCCTGCTGTGGACGTCACACTGAGAAAGCTTTGTGTTCATGTTCAGGCGGTGCAGGAGTTTAACACTCTAGTGGCACTCCACCGTGAGCAGGTCATCTCCATTGGAGAGATCACGGCTGATTGTCCCACTCTGAGGGCACGCATGCACAGCACACGCACCAAAGGCTGCACGGTGGCTCAGAGCGCCTACCAGCACCTCACGCTCATCTCTGGGTAGGAAACTTTTCACCAGTTATTAGTTTCATGCCCTGGAAAAGTACCCCTCATATGTGACATATCTTTTTTTTTTTCTGGACTCGTAGGCCAGAGGATGGTGAGATCCACCCTGAAATCTGCAGGCTCTTCATCCAGCTGCAGTGCTGCTTGGAGATGTACATCACTGAGATGCTCAAGTCCATGTGTCTGTTGGGTGTGCTGCAGCTCCACAGGAAAGGTGAGGTACTGCGTGAGTACAGCAGGGGGCGACAAAGCACTTGAAAGTTAAACCAGCCGGCCTCAGTCAAGCCTGGTGAAATGCTCAACTGCAGTAAAAGTGTATACTCCAGGTGGCAGTGTTAACGCCATGCAGTGCACAATGCTCCCTGCAGAAGGCATTATAATCGTTTTTGCACCTAGGTCTTTGGCAAGGTCTCACAGTGATATCAAGTCCAGTTGGACTGAAAATTGAGAATACAAACAGAAAACCCTTTAGTCTTAGAAAAAGGGTTCTTTAAGGTTTCTTTAATGGTTCAGTGGATAATTAAGGATTTTTAGCTTCCATAAAGGGTCCTTTCTGTTGGAAGCACTCGGTTGCAGTGTTATACGTAGAACATTTACGGGTTAGGGGAAGTTAAACACTCTTCAGTTGTCCCTCTCAGGACCATATAAGGGTTTTTCATTTTCTATGAGCTTATATGTCAGTGAAACCAAGCTTCTGGAAAGGTTTCTGACTGGGAGTCATCATTTCCAGTCCTGGCTACATTTCTATTTGCCACACTGCTATGTTTATAACAATAACAATAACAATAACAACAATAATAATAATAATAATAATCATGGCTGCATGGTGGTTCAGCGCGTAGTGTTTAAACCTCAGAGCTCCAGGATCCTTGCTTGGTTTACTGCCTATGTGGAGTTTCTGCATGTTCTCCTCATGTCCTCTGGGATGCGGATTGGCTCCAGGTTGATTGGCTGAGCTAAATTGCTCCTAGGTGTGAGTGAGTGTGTGAATAGTCACTGAAACACATCTTACTAAATTTCACTGATGCATGCAAAGATGATGTTGATTATTTTTCTATAACAGCAGTTCTGACAGTAGTGCAGCTGCAAATCACTTCTTTATATTAATGCACTTGTTCTGATACATTACCATTTCTGTAGTAACAGCTCATTCTCAGGGGCTTGTATGACACTCCACATAAACTGAATAAAAAACCTGTGTGATTGTTTATATGGTTTTCTATGAGGAGGCATTTATTTAACATCTTAGTAGGAGTTTCTAGGTAATATGATAAGCTGTATTTAAGGGAGATAAAAAGATAGGCTGCTGCAGAAATGACTTTTTAGCACTGCTATAACATAAGTGATAAAAGGAGCTATCTTGTTTTGTGGACGTTCCAGAACATTAAATGTAACTATAAATGGATGAAAAGGATGACGTGTCATTCTTTAGTTAATGAAAATGATAATTGTTGGCAAATTGCTGTGTTGTAAGAGAAAATAAACACTTGGGGACATGGCATTATAGGAAATGAATCAACTTAACAGTAACAGTAACTTCATCACAACATCACAACACCTTGGGGTTTTCTCAATGTATTTACATGTGTTTGGCCAGCAGATGGCGTACACATAGTATGTGGTATTTAACATTTTAAATACTCCCATCACTAGACACAGTTTGGTGTTTACCATTCTCAGAGAACTGCGATTGAACCTACCTGCTCATTACCAGGTTTAGAGCAGCAAAACCTCTATTCTGGTGCCTGACTCCACAACTGGCCTAGAATCGATGCCTCCTTCCTGCAGACTATATATAGACTCTATATATACACAGATATAGTTCTCTGGATGTTTTACTTCCTGCAGGAAATGAGCCGTGTCCCGAGTCAAGTGCAGACTGCAGAGTGGACGAAAGCTCTGATGTCCCAATACTGGAGGACAGGTCTTCATCACCTGTCGACTTCCCCAATGAATCCTGGCTTGTGTGCACAGATATCGAGAACATAGAGAGGTATTGTCTTAAATGAGTCCTGATCACTAGTGGAATTGCTAGAAGTCTGCCTTGGTCCTGTTTTTTTAATAATTAAACAATTTAGTAAGAATTCATTTCAGTGAACAAATGAGTCAAAATGCAAAAATTTCACATGTTCAAAAACTATAATAGACTCCAGTTTCAGGCACAAAGGATTCTTGGATTTCGATACAAATTTGAAATTTCAATTTCAAAAGATTTTAAAGTGTCCCAAATTGTAACTGAAAACGTCAGATTTAATAAGAACTTTGTTGTTTACACTGTCATAGTTATAATTTAAGGAATTCTGATTTTCTAAGGAATCAGATTTTGCTTTGTTTCTCCATTTTTCTCATTTTGCATTACTTTAATACTTAAGGTGTAAATATTAACTCCACCATTAAAGCGCTACATTTTTTCTGACTTGTATGGTAATTTGCCTTCTAGTGACATGCGTGAGATGAGAAATCTACTAAGCAAACTCAGGGAGACCATGCCTTTGCCACTGAAGAACCAAGGTTTGTGCTAAAAAATGTGTTCATGCATAGAATATTGACAGTTAAATCACTGAACAACAACTGTAAATTCTCATGGCTCTTCTCCTTGTGTGTAGATGACAGCAGTTTGCTGAACCTGACACCCTACCCACTGGTGAGGCAGAGGAAGAGGCGTTTCTCTGGGCTCTGCTGCCTTGTGTCGGGATGAACCACATAGTCTTTTCCTCTTAATGGCAACTTCGAGTTCCACTTGTCTATTTTGTTCACTGTAAATGTGCAGCAGTAATCTAACTCTGTCACCACCATCACTACAGACTTCATTCATTACTAGAGAGAAATGCTACATATCACCCTGCCTCACTTGGCCCACCCTACCCCAACCTACCCCAACCTACGCCAACCTACCCCAACCTACCCCATGCTGCCCTTCCATACTCTCCCCTACTGTACCCTACCCTGCAAACACCCTGCCAAACCCTGCCATGCCCTGCCCTGCCAAGCCGTACCCACTACTCCCTGTACCTTGCCCCTTCCTGCCACCCCTACCCTGGCATGTCTGACCCTGCCCTGTCCCACCCTTCCATACATCACCACACCCTTCCTCGCCCCAACCTGCCTGCCCTGCCCTGACCCACCCCACCCTGCCCAGCCTCTAAATTCAATAGACAGACTTTTATCCAAAATCAGATTCTTTCGTTGTCGATTGTCCTTTCATTTTCTGTTATTTGTGGTGCATACAGTATATGAACACGTCTCGAAAAGAAAAAGCTAGAATTGGACATAATGTGTTTTGTGAACATAATAATCCTTTTCTTCTTGTTTTTCTGATGCTTGTCTTTGTCCCAGTCTGCAATCAGGAAGTTTGTCCTCACCAAGAGTGAACATATGCAACAATATTCAGTACAGGCTCCATGACTTTACTCCAGTTTCGTTCGGTCACTGTGCAAGGCTTCTTATTTAGTCTTCCATAAATGGGAAAAGTAAACAATTACGATTCATTTCTAGGGCACACAAGTGCTCTGCACTAAAGCCATTACTTCTTCATTCTTAACATGAAGACAGAATAGATTTATGTACATAATACAGTGTAATGTATACAAAAAGCTCAAGATGATTCATGTCCTGTTCTCTGGATGTTTTACACATTCATTTGTGTGATTAGTGTGTGTATAATGAGAGTCTGCAGCATGCTTCTAGTGTCCAGTATATTAGGTATGCATAGAGCCCAACATCCATCATGTAAAGGCCATTTTATAATGATAATAAACTTTTTTTTTTTATTATAAGCTGTTCTGTACATTTTGCTAGTTTCATACATTGCATATAATACACTTGTTTTAAGAATGTTGTGGGAAGTTCTACTTTTAGGAATATCTATTCAAGTATGAATGTTTTTGTCAGCTTTTAAGCCAGAGATAAAGTGTACATAGTTTCCCTGCCTTTCCCAAGTGTAATACATCAATCAAGATACACTCCTGAACAAAATCTTAAGACCGGGGGAAACATTCCAAGTATTCGCATTTCGCACTGGTGGATCATAACCAGGTTGTAAGAACTGCTTCAGAATGTCAAAAGAAGAAAAAGGAGCAAGAGACAAAAAAAAAAAAAACAGATTGGCAATTTATGTGGGATCTCTTTGTCATGCCAGTATCGTTGGAAGCCATCAGGACCATCCAGGTAAATTTTTTTCTCGTCTGAGAATAAGACTTTCCTCCATCTTTCAATGTCCCATGTTTGGTCCACAAAGTGAGGACCATAAAGACATGGTATATATGTGAAAGTTGGTGTGGAGCCTGTACAAAGCCCTGACCTCAACCACAATGATCACTTTTGTGATGAACTGCAACACAGACTGCACTCCAGTTCTTCTCACCCAACATCAGTGCCTGGCCTAACTACTGCTCTTTGTATCCCCACAACCACGCTCCAAAATCTAGTGGGAAGCCTTCCCAGAAGAGTGGAGGTTATATCAGCAAAGGGGAACTAAATCCTGAACGGGTTGTTCAACAAGCACATATGGGTGTAATTGGTCAGGTATCCACATACTGTTGTCCATATAGTGTTGCTATAAGCTTAGATTCCTAATTAGTTCCATTGCAAAACAAAATAAAGAAACTTAAGACAACAAACATGTTCATAAGTGATGATCTGTATATGACTCCATGGTGGAGTTTTCTAACCTCTCTGCACTTCCCCCTCATTATTTTTCTAAACTGATGTCCAAGAGGGTCAGAGGTCAGAGGTCATGTGGACTGGAACCAGGAGGACAGCTTCCAGCTGCTGGATTTACTGGAAGTCGGAGGGCTGGACTGATGGATGAGGGGATGGAGGACGGAGGATGGGGGGGGTTGAAAAGGAAGGACACAGAGGTCGTTCCTTTTCATCTGAGCTTCTGCAGTGAGACATCTTGTGAAAAGGACCAGTTAAAAGTGATGAATTGTGAATAAAGATTATTTGGGTGTTTATATATTTTGCGGAATAGCCCAGAACTTCAACCACAAAGCTAATCTAGCATACTAAGTTGGGGTCTGCAGTATATGGTAAGTCACTGACTATTTATCATCACTCTGTTAACATTTTAAAATACTTCTCTAATGCATATTTCTTTACTTGTCCTCCAAATCATACTTTTGTATTTATCCAATGCATACTTCTGTACAATGCATATTTCGGTACTTTTCCTCCAGCTTATACGTCTGAACTTCTCTAGTGCATACTTCTGTATTTCTCCAAACCACATTTTGTGTTTCTTCTCTTATCTCTACAATGCACACTTCTCTTAGCTTTTCTCTTAGGTTATTGTAACAGCAAAGGTGGACTAAATCTGGAATGGGATGTTCAAAAAGCACATATGGGTGTGATTGATCAGGTGTCCACAAACTTTTGGCCATATAGTGTAATTCTGGCATATAAATTAGTAACTGGTATAGCATAGGTACATTAAAGGTATAGCATAGTAGTCCCTATTAGAAATGCACACAAAAGGAACAAAGGTATCACCTTTATGACATTTATTTTATTATTGTTAAAAGTAATAGAACTCATGCTTTTCATTTAAGATACTCACCAACTAAATTATTAGGAACCTCATTCTAAAATTGGGTAAAACTGCATTCTGGGATGTTTTTCTGCTTACCATGGTTGTAAAGAGAGCTTATTTGAGTTATTGTAGCCTTCCTGTCAGCTCAGACCAATCTGGCCATTCTCCTCTGACCTCTCTGTCATCAACAGTGTATTTTCACTCACAGAGCTGCTGCTCACAGGTTGTTTTTTTTTGTTTGTTTGTTTTTCCCACCACCCTGTTTGGCACCAACAACCATGCCACAGTAAATGTCTCTGAGGTCACATTCCCCCCCCATTGTGAAGTTTGATATGAACATTAACTGAAGCTCTTGACTTGTATCTGCATGATTTTAGGCATTGAACTGCTGCTAAATTGGCTGATATTTGCTAGATATTTGCATAAATTGATCAGTGAGTATACATTACAGTAAGTGATTAGTGGTCTCAGAATTACTTTTGGATGTATGGGGTGGCTCAGTTGGTTGTAAGACTTCCAGCCTGAATTTTTGTCCCAGCACAGGTTTTATTAAATGAGTACTTTGGTAGAAAACCAAATTTTCACCTCTTGGTCAGCCAGGATATGTTGGGAATATAACTGAATATGTATTTTGGAATGGACAGATAATGTGTTCTAAACAGATACAAATACAGATACAAATATTTTCTTTAATTATATACAGTCTGGCCCAGAAGTATTTGGACAATGACAGAGTTTTTGTGATTTTGCCTTTATACTTCAATGGATTTGAAATAAACCAGATATGATCGAAGTGTAGACTTTCAGCTTTATTTTAAGAGGTTCCACAAAAATATGGCATTTACTATTTAGGAATTACAGCCA
>CM074959.1:11945099-11968048 GCA_037577455.1 Pangasius macronema | reverse complement strand
TGATAGGACGCCGCTTCACAGTTCAGGTGGATAATGACCCTAAACATACTGCGAAAGCAACTCAAGACTTTTTGAAGCCAAAGAAATGGAATATTCTTCCATCAGTTGCCTGATCTCAACCCAATAGAGTATGCTTTTCACTTACTGAAGACAAGACTGAAAGCAGACCCACAAACAAGCAGCAACTGAATCTCCAGGACATGGGAGAACATGGGCTCCCTCCGAAGCTCTTAAAATAAAGCTGAAAGTCTACACTTCGATCACATCTTGATTCTTTTATTTCAAATCCATTGTGGTGGTGTATAAAAGCAAAATCACAAATACTCTGTCATTGTTCAAATACTTCTGGACCTGACTGTATATATATTAATTTTAGAAATCTTATCAGAAAGTTTTTGATGACAGTTGACAGTTTCTGGAGGCATAGTAGTATACTTAATTTTAAAAAGTTCATGTATGTTTAAAAAAAAAAAGAATGAAAACAGGCCACATCTACAAACCCCTATAAACATACAGATATGAATAATTACAGTACTAAACAGATAGAGAAAGTGGCATTGTGTTATACCCATTTGTCATGTTATGTTGAGACCTGACATACTAGGTTAATGTAGCTATCAAAAAGTCTATTTAACCCAAAATCTGTTCTTCTCTAGAATTGGTGTACTTATGGGTCACATCAGGTTCCTCCTTGCATTCCTTATAATCCTAGCCTCTGTCACAGCCATTTCTGGCTGTTACTGTGATCATTATGCATGGAGCTCGTGGTCCTATTGCACCAGGACTTGTGACCAAGGGACTCAGAAACGTACCAGGTATGGTTTGTTCAACAAGTCATCTTTAACTTAAGTTTTATCATGCCAGGTTTCTTGAAAAGGGCACTGACTATTTTGCAGAAATGTCCGGTATGATGACCACTGGAACAAGAACAATTGTGGCCAACTGTGCCAAACATATGAGCAAAGGACATGTAATGTGGATCCGTGTCCCATAAACTGCCAACTGACTGAGTTTGGACCCTGGTCAGAGTGTTCACCCTGTGCCAAAAAAATGGTGAATAAAAATCAATAGGCCAAGCTCTCTTTCTCTCTTTCTCTTTATCATTTACATTTTCAATGTGAACTTATCATCCCCATTTCTTCATGTCTCCATGTTGTTTATTTAACAGTTCAGAACCAAGTCTGTCCTGAGGCCAGCTCAGTTTGGGGGACAGGACTGCAATGAACCTCTGATGGAGGAAAGACCTTGTCATTCTTCTAAAGAATGTGGAATTGAAAAAGTCAACTGCAAGGACAAATTCACCTGTGATAACGGTACTTACCTGTTAGTGCACGCTTACTGGCCACTTTATTCCAAACTTGTACAGTTGAAGATTGGAAAAAGACCAGGCAAATTTTTTTCTAATTTTCAACTGTCCAGTTTCGGTGACCATGTGCCCACTATAGCCTCAGCTTCCTGTTCTTGGTTTACAGGAGTGGAACCCAGTATGGTCTTCTGCTGTTGTAGCTCGTCAAGGTTCAGTGTGTTGTGGATTCTGAGATACCTTTGTGCTCACTATGGTTGTAAAGAAAGGTTATTTGAGTTAGTGTTCCTCTCAGCTCAAACCAATCACATAATCCTTTATAAATTCTAGAGACAGTTGTACATGAAAATCCCAGGATATTAGCAGTTTCTGAAATACTCAAACCACCATGTCTGGCACCAACTACCATGCCACAGTCAAAACCACTGAGATCACTTTTTTCCACATTTTGATGTTTGTTGTGAACATTAACTTAAGCCTGACCTGTATCTGCAGGATATGTCCTGCACTGCACTGCAGTTTGGCTGATTGGATAATTGCATGAATAAACAACAGTAGCAGTAGTTGTTCCTATTAAAGTGGCCAATGAGTGTATATACTGTATATAAGTGATGGACATATGATTCATTTTTTATTCTTTGGAACTGCTAATATAAGAGAGTCAAAATTGTGAGTTTTGATTCATTTGATTCACTCTTCTAACGCTAACCCTAACCACATAAAATGGAATCCGGCTTATCAAGATTGTGCACTTACCTGTACCAGCATCCCACACTCTACAACTGTCAATGTTAACGGTGGTTGTATAGTGGCCCCTTTTCATTGAAAAAAAACAACAACAACAACAAACAGTTGATTTGTTTGTGTGACTTCCGTTCGGTTCAAAAAGAACAACTATTTATGAATTGTTAATGAATCATTTGTGAGTTTTTGTGAATCGCCTCAGACATTCATACCAGCCCCACACACAATACTGTCTTATTCACACTGTCCAATTCACCTGAGAGTGATTATGAAAGAACAAATCATTCATGAATCATTTGTAAATTGCTTGGTATGCTTGTGTTAGCACCACACACATGTCAGGATCATGTTTTTTATTTAAAAAAAAAGACACTTCCATTTGTACAACTTCATTGGCCTAATTTTTAGAAAATGTGGACATTATGTGTAAATTATGTATGAATCGCAAACACTACTATGTTCATGCGACAGCAGTGGTTCTATGGTGGTTCGTTTGTATTAATTTATAGGTTCCCAACCCTGATCCTGGAGTACCAGTTTAGTGTTTAGTGTTCCCACCATGTCTGATTTAACTTATCAGCTAAGTTCAAGTGTGTCTTAGAGCAGGAAAACAATAAAATATGTTGGAATGGGGGTTCTCAAGGACCACAGGGTTCACAGCCCCACACACACACACACACACACACACACACACACACACACACACACACACACACACACACACTCAGTTCACTTTCACTCTAGATCCACACTACAATGCTACAATAAGAAAATAATTGTTTTCAAATGTATATTCAACAGGCAGATGTATAAAAGCTATTCTTGAGTGTAACGGCCAGAATGATTGCCTGGACAACTCTGATGAGAAGAACTGTGGCCAAATCAAACGAGTGTGTTCTACAGAAAGAGTGTTTTATGTCCTTCCTGGAGTGGATCTGATTGGCAATGGGTAAGAACAGATGAGGATAAGATTAAGGATAAGGATAAGAACTGACTATTGAGAACTCACTGAGTGAAAACTGTCTTTCTCTGTTGGACTGCAGGTTTGATGCTGTTGCAGAGCAGATGAGGGGTGCTGTCCTAGACAACTCCATCATGGGAGATGAATGTCTCTTAAACCGCAGCAAAGCAAACAGGAAAGTTTACCGAATCCCAGCCAACATCGAGAGCTATGAAATCAATGTGAGGGATTTTCCTCTTTGCTTTCTTGCCTGTGCTTGCTCTTTTATTACAGATGTAGTATGGATTTTTTTCTCACTTTAATTTGATTTATTAGGTGGAAACACTTGAGGATATTAAGGAGAACCCGCCAGTGCAAACTCAGCAGGTCACTTTGAAATCTCAGACCTCATATTCTGGACAGGTTTATCCACAGGACTTTTCCTTGGGAATTCTCTTCTTCCTGAGCATCATCCGAAACTCTGCACAGTCCAAATCCTTCAAGGAAGAAATGAGTGCGTTTCAAAAAAAGGTAAGGAAAGGTAGATAATATGTTACAGTAAGAGTTGCAAAATCAGAATTTATAATGCTGCTCATGGTCAGGACATCACAGCCAGCGAACTCAGTTTCCCAGAACACACCACGGCCTACAAACATGGCCACCATGGAGTACACATCCCAAGACACATGCACCTTAGCACACTCACGGTCACCTGACTTCTACCTATGCACAACCATGCCTTGAATTACTGTGTTCAAAGTCAAAAAGGTCTTTTGACTTTTGCTAATTTTTGACCGTTTTACTTTGCCTAAGCCTTGGTTACCCTGATTGTGCCTCACTTGACCTAGTTTGTGTTTTTGACCCTGCTCTTGCCTTGCATTTTGAATTTGTTTGCCTGTTGTTTCATTAAAAAATCAGCCTCAGCTGCATCTCTCTCAAATAATATATTTGTCCACAATTTATTAAGCCTTAGTCACTATTAAGTAGTACATTAAACATTAATTGCTTTTTTAATTCCACTAATTAAGCCAAGAAACCACAGGTAGATATCACATTGCTGATGATCATGATTACTAAAATTTTTACAAGTTTTTTTGTATTGGAAAGACACACAGCAAAATGTATTTATTTATGCAAATGAGCTTTAATCTAATTATTCACTCAGTAATCACTTCATGCTGGTCAGGGTGGTGGTGGATCCAGAGTGTATCCCGTCAGTTCATCATAGTACACCATGCACACACACATTCACACACTCATTCACACATACAGGTAATTTAACATAGCCAGTCCACCTTCAAGCATGTTCTTAGGAGGTGGAAGAAATCTGGAGAACCCGGATAAATTATTATTAATTTATTTATTCAATTTAATTAATCCCTGATCAGGATAAAGTGTTTATGGAAAAGGAATGAATGAATGAATAAACAAAACACAAAGACATGACTAAAACTAGAAAGTTTTATTTGGAAACTTTGATTGTTTCAGTGCTCATTTTCATAGTACATACTCTTTGACAGTGTTTTGTATGCAATCACATCTTGTATTAAATACGATTTTTCTAATTATATTTTATTTTCTAACCTGTGTTGCAGGACTCTGAGTATTTCAGGCTACACCAGGATATAGCCACGTCCACTTTCAGAACCAAATCCTCTGACTTGTACCTATCGCATCCCTTCCTGACCTTCCTCAGCAACCTGCCTCTGGACTACAACTACGCCCTCTACAGGCAGATCTTTCAGCAGTTTGGGACCCATTACTTTAGTTCTGGTACACTGGGAGGGCGGTACGATCTGCTTTTCCAATATGATCGTGAACAGCTCAAGACTCAGGGTATCTAACACACTGGAATGGCTGAGATGTTATACATCACTAATTGCTTTATCTTGTGGCTTCATTCTTATTTTCTGCCACTTTCAGGTTTAACACAGGAGCAGACAAGGAACTGCATCCGAAATGAATTTTCTCTCTTCCTCTTTATTTACTTTACAAGATCACATAGCAATAGATGTGGTACCAACACTCAGACCACCAGATTTGAAGGTAATGTTCTAATTACATATATTAGATTTAATCCTGTATTCATATCCTCTGCCACTTTAATATTATGAACGCCCTCATTTAATAATGGAGCCAGATTAAAGTATCAGTGAGTCAAATTTATACTGCTTTTGCCTGTTGAGATGTTTGCACTCTATGTAACAGGTAATTGAAGGCTAACTGAATATGCTTCACAAGGACATCTACGATCATCAAACTCAGAATTACTGTCTGCTCCACAAGCAAAACACAAAAGAAGCAGTTTTAGGTTTTTCTTGCCATTTGACATTTTATTAGGAAGTATTTATTTTTAATTTGGATTAAATATTTTATTTTATTATTTTTTTCTGAGTTATAGCCCCCAGCTTTACCCAATATGTTAATACTTTATCTTAATGACCTATTTATTTTATGGTTACTTTATTATTATTTTTAGAATTACATTACATTTTTATTTTCTCTATTTTCTGCTTTTTAAAAAAAAAAAACATATTTAGCATTTTGAGCTACATGTTAATGTATGAAAGCTACTATATAAATAAAGGTTATTATTATTATTATTATTATTATTATTATTATTATTATTATTATTATTATTTAATGTACTTTTTATGTCCAAATGCCCAAATATACAATTATATAAAAATTAGCAGTCAGAGGTCAGTATTATTTATACTATTATACAGTATTAATCATACTAATTTGAATTTAAAGTGAAACATTCTTAGCATGCACTGTCACCTTACTGCCTAATTGCCACTCACCAGGGGGGCTCAGAGGGCAGAGTGACCCCAACCTGCGCTGATGAAAAAGTTATGCTCATGCTTATAGATTACAGATTTCGGGTTAGACCTGGCATTTACTGCATTAGCCTCTAAAGAAGATAAATGTTGAAACATCACAAACGATGTTTGATTGATTGATTGATTAATTCCATTTTGAATAAGGGACATTGTGTAAGCTTTTTTTTTTTTTTTTAAACCAAACAAACTTCTTGTGTTTTTCTTTGTTATGCATTTGCATGCATAATGCATCTTATCTGGATCTTCCTCAGGATCATTCTTGCAGACGTCAGAGAAATCCATATCATCAGTGAAGGGAGGAAGAGCTGAGTATGCTGCAGCTCTGGCTTGGGAACAGAAAGGTGCTCCACCAGACAGCACGACTTACAAGGACTGGATCGAATCTACTATAGACAACCCCACTGTCATAGACTATGAGGTCAGAGAGTCTCCGATCAGTCAGTCTAAAAAAGCACCAAAGATCTGGAACACCATTAAACATTCGTCATACTCCATCTATCACTGATTTAGAAAAAAAAAAAGCTAAAACATATTTTTATAGGTATTTTTTCACTATACCTTAAAAAAAAAACGAGCCATAAGGTCCAAACTGTGCCACAGGACAGAGTTGTAGCACTGTGTGTGTGCAAAAAAAGAAACTATCATTTATATAATTATCTAATCATTTATTTGGAGTTGGCTCTGTGTTCTCCATGGTGGGTGATTTGGATGATTACTATGTGTACTTGGTAAAGGTTTGTTTAGCCTATCTTTTTCTGTCACTGTATTTATAACCAATAAACACTACACGACTCTCAGCTCCCCTTGCCGTAAGTTAAGGGGTGGAGTTGGACGTGATCCAGCTCCTCCTACCTGGGTGGAGTCAAGCCAAACGTCCAGGGGGTGGTATGTTGCCTTTCATGGCTTAAGAGCCAGGACTATACGAGGACTTGGATGAGGCCCGACTCCACCCCCTGGACTTTTTGTTCTGCAGTGAAGACTGTCTCCCCTCAGCCACTGTTTTTTTTTTTTTTTTTTTGCTTTTTGATTTGTTCAAGTATATGCAGTCTGAAGCTAAAGCAAACCAAATAGCAATAAAACACATACAAAAAGTGTCATGTTAATGACTTTATGAGATCATTTCTCGACTTTTTTACCCAGCTGAAGCCCCTGGTGGATCTTGTACGTGGAATTCCCTGTGCCGTGACCAAGAGACGACACATGCAGAAGGCTCTGAATGAGTATCTCGCATCCTTTGACTCATGCAAATGTGCTCCGTGTCCCAACAATGGCCGTCCCACCTTGTCAGGGACAGAGTGTGTGTGTATCTGCCAGACCGGAACCTACGGGGCCAACTGCGAGAAACGGGCCAAGGACTACACTTCAGGTTTCTCTTTTTAATTAGGCAATGAAAATGACTGACTTAGATATGTGGTGACTTTTAATCTTTATTTCGTTATAGTTATTAATATGGAAGTAAGTTAGCTAAAGTTAGCAATGACATGTTTATATCATGGTAATGTCAGTGTTACCAGTGTACACTACACAGTAAAATAATTGACTTTTACAAATGCAGCTAGGCAAATGTACTGGATCATGTGGATTTTTTATACTTTGTACTATGTATAATATTCCAGTACTTTACTGTCAATATGTTTAACAGTAATTTACACTAACCTTTACAGTACTTTACTGGAAACCCTGCTGCCAGTAAAATATTGTATTTTTTTTTTTTTACAGTGTACTTAAAAAATAACTACTCAAGAGTATTCTATATGGTTGATGGTTTTAGTTATAAATCCTCTGTTATTGGGTTCTACATAGAACCTCCTCTAGAGCGGGAAACTGAAGAGCCATTTACGTTACCAGATTTTATTATAGTATAGTTCATAGTATATACTTTCTATGAATATATGTGTGCTATCTTCTCCATGTCCAGAGGCAGTTGATGGCTACTGGAGCTGCTGGAGCTCATGGAGTGTCTGTGATTCAACCTTAAGGAGGCGCCGCACTCGCTCCTGTAACAACCCTGCTCCTCAGAAAGGAGGGAAACCCTGCCAGGGCCCTGAGCGCCAAGAGGAGGAGTGCACCATCTCTATATTCCAACAGTAAGAGTGCACTCAATGTACAGCAACATGGAGAAAGAAATGTAGCTGTGGTTTTCTAAAGCAGTTTCTACGTCCTCACTTTGATCAATGCTTCTTTCACAGGAAGGATGTGTGCATCAATGACGATGACTTTGAGTCTGAGGGAGAAAGTGAGAGCATTCTGCCTCCGGGAGTTTCTGGCTGTGCCAAACCTAAACCTCCTGCCCACAGCTACCTGAGGGTTAGGCTCTCTCTCTCTCTCTCTCTCTCTCTCTCTCTCTCTCTGTCACACACACACACACACACACACACACACACACACACNCTCTCTCTCACACACACACACACACACACACACACACACACACACACACACACACACACACACACACACACACACTATTTCAATGTACTTGTTACATATCAGTGGTCCTTTTAGATAGGGTCCAGTGCTGGGTCTATGTTGGTTTTATAATTCATAGTCAAATGTCTTTAAAAATAAATACTATTATTATAGTATTTATAGTTCACAGTTATTATATACTTTCAGAGAAGAGGCTTCCTCAAGGGTTCTTTGCTTTCTAAAGGGGTTCTGCAGTACTTTAAACATTTTATGAAAGGGAAACTCTCTGTTCTATGACCTTTTAAATAACCTAAAATGTAGGTCCCCACAGACTACCAAAGCACTGATAAAAATTCTTCCTCAAGGATTCTTATTTATTTTTCACAGTTGTGGGGCAGAGTGCTCACTGTCACATTTAGCTCAATCGAGTTGAACCTAGTGGTCAAAAATGAGAACTGCAACAAGCTTGGGGCAAGAATCATGCTGCCCCATGATCGCTCTGTGAACATTTTCAGTGGAGGAGGAGCAGTGGACAAGGCAGTTAATGATACAGTTGCCAAGGTTTAAAAATATCTTGTATTATAGCAAATAATCAGAATTAAATCTTTCACAAAGAAAGGCAAAGTGTAAGTGCAGACAGTTTGTCTATGACACACTACGTGCAATTATATTGTTGACTCTTAACTCACTATTAGGTAGTTACTCTAAAAATTCAGTAGATAGTAGCCTCTGAACTTAATTTAGTTTGAGGCTATGTCACTATCAATGTCACCCTGCCCCACCAAAATCTATGGTCATGAGCTGCTGCTGGTGTGGACTGAACTAAGGATAAATTTTCATTGCTTTGCCTCAAGGGCATTGAATAAACCTCAACTTTCAAAATTTATGAATTCTTTTCTCACGCAACATAAACCTTCCGTAAAAATCTTATCTCCAGTGCATTTTTCAAATGTTTACATACTGTTTTCATGACTATTTAATATAAGTTCAAAACTAAACAAAATTTAATTTGATTTATTTTATTCTTATGTCTAATCTGCTACACTTTATGCCTAGATTATTTGAAATGTAAGCAGATTGAAAGATATTTTTATTGCTTGTCTATAGCAAAGAGAAATATATTTCTTGGAATTGCCATGCTTTCAATGTGTATTTTGGATTTATTCCCTGGGAAATGGCCAAAAAATTGAAGTATACTGCATTATTTCTGATTAATTCCTGTAAATTATACTGTAGTACATTCTATACACAAGAGGTTCAGTGATCTTATTCTGTACTGGAATTTTGGTTTACATAAAATATTAATTACAAAATGATCTTGTTACATGATGTCAGTGTTTTTCAGGCCACTGTGTTATGAATGATGAAGTGATCTTTTTGAGACAGAACCGTTGTGAGTGTTCTGATAGATTGAGTTGATTTTGAGGTGTGTATGAGATGTTATTAGCTTTAATGCTGTGCTCAGATGTTGGCAAATAGGACTCTCTGAAGTGTTTTGAACTCAGTATTGAGAAATGTGTGTAACGAACTGTAAAAAAAAACTGCATTATGTTAAATTTATCAAGATTTTCAGGACCTGAGTGTTGTTCTCTTGCACATTTCCCTGCTTAGAGTCACAAATGTGTTGCATAATAGAGCGCTTTAACAGAGCACCTATACCTATGTCTCTAATGTTCTAATGCTCTTATTCACTTAGTATATCTCGCGCTGTACCTTCTTTCCAAACACCTTTTCCATCACTGTTTCCTTCTTCTCCTATTTTAGATCAATAAGCGAGTGTATGATTATGGAGATCATGAGGAGTTTGTGTGCTTCTCTGGTTTCGAGTTGAATGGTTACCAGCTCATTCACTGTCAGAAGGATGGAACGTGGGAGGAGGCAAAGGGCAGCTGTGTCAGTACGTCCAAGAAAATCAGCTAATCTTAAAATCATATGATTAGTCATGACATATTATGATATCCAAAGTTTGCTGCTTTTGTTTTGCACTAAGGCTATGAGGCCAATGTAGCTAATAAATGATGTAAGGAAATAAAGTGCTCAGGGGTGTGCTCTTATAGGAAAACAATCAGATACTGTTGATTATTTTCCTATTACAGCATGCCCGTAAATGTTTTATGCCTTACACAGACTCTTAGCTACATCAGTGCAAGACAAAAGCCGTATATCATTTTTTAAATGAATATTTTACTTATCCATTTATAGTTATATTTAACGTTGTATAATGTCAGTGAAACAAGTAAGTTCATCACTTACATTAGTTATCACTTGTTATAGCAGGTATAAACAGTTATTTCTTCAACAGTCTTGTGCTTATTTGGAGCATCCACCGTACAAGTACCTGTGTAAGGTGGTACTACAGAAATGATAATGTAACAAATGCTAACATGTTGAATTCTGGATTCTGATTGGTCAGAAGGTGTTGATTCATTTTCTATAACACCAGCTCTGACATTAGTTCAGCTGCAAACCACAGGTTTATATTATTGATGTAATATGATGTATTACATCATATTACATCAATAATATAATGATGTTACATTCTTTAATAAATAAAAAATTGTAATGCTGTGGTATAAGAATAATAATACACCTGGCAATATGCTGTTACAGGAAAATTTTACCTAAACCATTACAATCTGTAGAGGAACCGTCTTGTGCAATAACTTCCATGTTCTGGTTCACTTCTTTCCAGAGAGGGTATGTTCCAGACCTAAAGTGCCAGATGACATGAACATAAGTCCAAGCAAACAGGAGTACAATATTGGCTCCAGTTTCTTTCTGAGCTGCTCGGGCAGTGCCAGGAGCCCATCAGGACCACGTTACTACATCTGCACCAAAGACCTCACCTGGGATCCATCCATCCCTGATGACATACACTGCAAAACTGGTATTATTAAAGTCCACATCTTGGACAATTCCTAACAAGCTGTTTGTTTAACCAGTGGTGTTTCATTACTGCTCAGTGCTTGCTTATCTGAGGGCATGTCCATCCAGGTTTACTAACTTTTTGGGGAAACTTTGCCTTTCCATTGCTGTGTAATACATCCACACAAGACGAGAGCACATTAACAAGTCAAGCTTGAAGCTTTGTTGTAAGTGTCATGAATGAAGGATATGAAGTAGAGGTGGATGCAAGTGCAGGAATCCATTTATTTACAGTGAAAATAAAGAAGCACAAAGACTATGAAACATGAACAAAAAACAGTGCAGCTATACAACAACATAAACATGATACATGAGTAACGAGACAACTTCTAAAGACCGACAGTGTGTGCTAGACAATACGTGACTTAAATACCTGCGCTAATTAGACGAAAATGTGATTCAGGTGCTCGTGATCATGTGACATGGTGCATGCAGTGAGCACATGCCGTGCAAATGGATTGTGGGTACTGTAGTCCATTGGCGCTACTGTGACAGTAAGAAAAATGATGTTAACCCAAACGTAGCTTTTCAAGCAATTTCAGTATATATATTTGTTAGTATCATATCACTACACCACACCACAGGGTTCTTTACGAATTTTTGGATGATTAACAGTTTTAGTTGTCTACAATTAATTATAGCCTAACCTCTTAACCACCTCTTAAAGAAATCCCCTGTTGCAGACCTCTACATAGAACCTTTAAGGCTTCTCCCAGAAGAGCAAACTAAACAATGACTTAGGATGGAATTTTTATTTTACTTTTACATTCCTAAAAAAACAATGACATCAAGGTGCTTTGCATGTTGTGTCTTGCCAATTGTTTCTTAGCTAAGGTTTTTATTTTTAAAGGTCATTCTGTGAGCGTGCTTTTAACCAATCAGTTATGTTCAGTACAGCAATCTCTCCGAAATTAATTTTAATACCTCCACCACTAGGGGGTAAAGGCATTATTTTTTTTATTATTTTTTTCTTGTTGTCCGTCCATCTGTCCATCCTGAGATATTCAGCGCAATATCTCAATAATGAGTGGCTGAATATTTGTAGGATTTAGATGGAATTATCACTGTATTCAGCAAATCAATGGATTCGATTCTGGAACTGATCCCAACAGGTTCCAGATCACAGCAAGGTCAGATGTCTGAAATAGTTTTTCTTCAATAGCTTCCTTCCTGATGTTGCACAGAGATGATACTCAAAGCCTATTTCCGGGCTATCTACAGTTTTTGCTATCCATCCATCCTTCCGTATGTCCACATGTCTTTCCATATGAGATTCTTTTTTAGCATGATATCTCAAGAAGGAGTGGGTGAATGTTTGTAGGATTGATTTGAAGAATTACCATTGTAACCAGCAGATAAACAGATTAGATTTTGGAAATGAATAGGATCAAGGTCAGAGCAAGGTCAAATGTCTGAAATAGTTTTGCTTTGTTCTGTATGTTTGTCATGCAGAAATGTTACTTACATGTCCATGTTTAGGTACTCAAGTTCCATTTTCTGGCTATCTAAGCTTTTTTCCATCTGTCCGCCCATGTGTCTGAAATACTTTAAAAAGTTCATATATTGTTGAAAAGGATCTTGCAGTAGAAATGTGCTTACATGTGTAATTTGTTATTACATTTGATAAAAATATAATGGACATTATATACATTATATTTGGCTACAGATGAGCCCTTTATACCAGACAGTAGCTGTGGGATGGGAAAGCGGCGTGTGGGTTCCACGTGTGTCTGCATTCCTCGAGAAGACTGCAGGTGAGTGCTTATTAATAACCCACATGCAAGGACAAATCTTTGGTGTGAGGGAGGGACACAGACTTTCAGATTATAAAGGATGCCATCACTCTGAAATATGTTAAATATATTTATACTGAAATATTTATGATGCGTTTTGTGATTCTGGGCTAATTTGCTGGTCGGTGCTGTATTTTCATTATTCATGGGAAGTTAGAAAGCTGGACAGACAAAATGACTAAATTACAGCTGCATCACTCCTTTTAGGTAGAGATGAAGCGAGGGCCACACCACTTTCAGCAGGTAGTCACATGGCATTGTGGGTAATGTAGGAAAGTCAAAAAATAGACCAACGTGTCGATGAGAGAAGTTTAAACTAAACCTCTCCTCAGAATTTCTTTACAAAATAAATATTGCATTTTTTTTTTATAACAAGTAAATTACTTCTTAATGGTCACCTTCAATAGATTCAATCAGAAGTAACACTAATGAGCAAATGCATTTACATCACTCTTCACTAAGAGGGTGAACAAAGAAAACTTCGCCAAAACACTTGATCTTTCAACACATTTCATAATACAATAGCCGTAGGCCTTAAAGCCAAGACAAAGCAAGCTGTACTGAAAAGAAGCCACCCATAGTGCTCAAAATGAAATAAGTTTAAAGTTATGTTAAAGCATATGCAAACCAAGTTCAAAAACCACACCCCACTTTAGTATGCAATCGTTTCAAGTAAACGTTACTTCTTTTTTCTAGTTTTGTGAGCTCTTGCATAATAATATTAAATTTTACCCAGTAAAGTAAGTAAAATATACATTCCTTGGTCAAAAAAAACAAAAAAACAAAACAAAAAAAAAAAAAACGGGCCAAGCCCAAATTGGCAAATATTAAGCTTTTAATGGTGTTAACAACAAATCATTGGTCAGGAAATTAGCAAGAATTAAACTCCTGAGAGCTTCTGTGCCACCATTTGCTGGTTTACTTTTGCTGCAGTGAGCTGTCTAGGGAAAAGCCAGTAACAGTGACTTATATAGTCTTCTTATATGCATTGGTAAAATTATGATAATGATTCATGTTTGATATAAAATTCAAACTAACACATGTCTGGGTGTACAAAACTTTCCAAAAATATCTTCTAAGATGTTTTTTTTTCTTCTTAAAAGATTAGTCATTATTTGGTTATCTGCCACACCTCATGCAGCCCATCAATGGCCTGATAACAAGCTCATAAATGGAACCAGGATTGATAGAGCAGGGAGAGAACTACAGTATTTATTTAAGTGATTTGTTGTTAAGACCATTAAAACTTAATTTTGGGCTTTTTTTTTTTTTTTTTTTTTGCCATTTTAGGCTTGGCTTGGTGTACATGTTGGGTTTTAGCTGCGTATTTTCCAGGAATTCATTTAGTACAGTATTTAGTAATTCTAAGTATTTAGCAATACTATTGAGTAATTCTAAGAGGAAGGAGTTTTGTGTGTCAGCGCATTGTAACAGTCAGAGGTACAGAGGAGTTTGCACTTTCTGGATTCTCAGTCACATGACAAGCTGCATTTTTTTTCTTGTTAACTTCCAGAGAAAGAAAAAAAGAGAGGTTGATGAGGGAATGACTGTTTATAGCTGTTATTATGAGTAGATAACTAACATTTCACAGACGTTCCATAACATTAAATGTAACTAGAAATGGTTAAATAATATAATGTGTCATTCATTAATTAATTAAAAACTGTAATTGTAATCATACAGCAAATCACTGTAGTCTGCTTCATGTTGGGTTGTATCAAGCCACCTTGGTGTGTTAGGATTGATCATGTGTTATTGCTTATATTAGCAATTATTTTCATTACATTATGTGGAAGACCTGAACGTTATCTATGTGTTTTGGAAAATCCACTCATCTCTTGTAGGAAGTATAATAATGAGATTTGTGCTTTGGACGTGGCCAAAGGCAGAGCCATGATGATGTCCTTATGCTCCTTTCACGCCGACCGTTGTCATGGAGACAAGCTAAACTTCATTAATGATGGTCCATGTAAAGGTGATGTGAACTGGGCCATATTCAGGGCCAGCATGTCTGAGAAGAGCTCGGTGCAGGAGCCATGTGGATCAGACACCTGTTACGAGTGGGAGACCTGCTCAGGTACACCTGCTCTCATGAGGAACATGGCACACACACTTCTGCATGAAAGAGTTGTCATGTATCTATGGTAATTAACAGAGTGGATGACAGCAACATAATGCAACAACATGTACAATGCCAGCTGTAAGTGATAATTCACTGCTGAGGATTTTTTATGAAGCAAATCATCTGAACCGGCATTTCGTTGACAATCGATTCAGTCTTTTTGGATAAGTCTCTATATCAAATGAATCAATATCAATCACTGCCATGGACTGAGTGTTTCCTTTCATTCAGTTCTGCTGGTGGGGTTCGCAATTGCAAAATGTAAAATTGAAACTTGGAAGCCAAAGCACTACATTTCAATACATATGCATAGTCAACTGATGTGCTATATGTTTATCTGTCAGTGTTTATTTCACATTTCAAACCTGATCCATGCTCTTTTAACTTTAGCTTTAGGTCAGTGGGTCAGTGTCAGTGTCAGTGTCAGTGAAAAGATCTCCACATCTAAAATGACCTGAATCAAACTCTTATAATTGCTGTTATAAGAGTACAACTCTATAACTCTATAACTATAACTCTAGTTCCTGCATATATTTGTGAGCAGAGGTGGTATGAACAGTCAGACCACCGCTTAAATTATGAATGCAGCAGTGCATAACTCTCAACTTGGAGGTTGTACTATGTAAGTCCTTCCCCTTCAGTAAAAAGAGCCAAACGTGTTGTTGGTTAAGACATAAACAACATTGGGCCCTTTAGATTCTTATACTGATGCACAGATATATGGCTCTTTGCTCCTTATAAATAGTTATGAAGAAACATGCACCCTGTCATTTGAGCCCAATGCCACACATTGTTTACACTGTTTTGGTTACATTTAAACAGTGATTTGAAATCTGTGCAACAAGGTATGTGTTGTCTTTCTTTATTCTGAGCTTATGTTTTATTTCAGAAAAAACTGCAAAAACTACAGGCTGCTGATAAATCTGAGCAGAGCTAATGGACTAGCATAACTGATTCACTAGCCAATATAGCGGCCTAACTAATAGACTAGCTAGCAAAATAAAGCGAAGATAAAGAACTAGCTAATGTACTAGCATAGCAAATACACTATATGCCAGAATACCTAATGGAATGTGCTATCATAACTAATTAATTAACTAATATACTATCATAGCTAAAGGACTAGCTAGCACAGTTAAAGGACTAGCCAACATCCTAGTATAGCAAATAGATCAGCTAATATTGTAGTATAACTAATGTGCTTGCTAATGTACAAACATAGCTAATTAAGTAGCTAATATAGCAGTATAGCTAATGTACTAGCATAACAAATCGATAATATACTAGCACAGAAAATAGAGCAGCTAAAATAGTACTAAACTTGGTTGAGTAGCCAATAATGTTCTAGCTAATTTCTAAGCACTATACCTATCATATTCTGGCTAGTATTTTTATACAGCTGTTTTTGTTTCTTTGTGTTTATCCCCAGCATTGGGTGTGTGCGTGTGCAAACCTCCCAGAGATTGTCCAAAGGCCGAGGGACAAACCTACTGTGTAAAAATCGTGAGACTTCAGCGCCAGCAGAGCGTCAGTCTGTGTAGCATGGCTGCCATGAAGTGCAGCGGCTTTGACTTGGAAATTCTTCATGAAGGTGTATGTTAAAGCCCATAAATAGATTTATACTCAATATCTATACACAGAACAGCTGATCCCATGACATACCCGTCCTCTAAGTATACCTGTTCACTCAGCATTTCCTACTGATATCGTCAACCACAGAGCTCACATTTTATACACACTTTCACTCTGAATTATTGGTATTAAATATTTATGTGGAGCACTACTATGAATAAAGTTATTTTCAAGTGTAGTGTGTGTCTTGTCATTTAGAGTGATAACTTACCTAAAAAATTACTGTACACAAGTCCTTTGCGCCACATGTGTTTAATAGCTAACAAGTAATGGTACCTTTAAATCATAGTTGTTGTTTTTTTATTTGATTTATTATTATCAGTAATAACTGATAAAATATTAAATAAAGATTGGTGTAATAAAAAGGAAGTAGCTTGCCTTCGCTGTAGCTTTGGAGGCAGAAAGTCAAGAGAATTTGAGCTGCTTGTGTGACTTGGCTGTAGCCACAGGTAAAGTGGGGCGTCATATCATGTACTGGTAAATACCCCAAAAATACACATGCTATTATTTTTTATTAACATTGCAACATTGGAATATTGCCAATGAAAAATGTTTGATTCAATGATCAATTGTAAATCTCCTCATATTTGCTAACTAACAATATTTCACTGATTTTTTTCCCTAGCACTTTGTCCTTCATGTTTGTTTTTCTTTCTTGCCTTGCACTTGTGACCTGATTGGTCAGGGAATTTTTTTTAAAAAAAAAAAGCACTTTTTGATGTCACTTTTTTAAGTCTGCACTTATATGAAAAGTTTAACTTTTTCAACTTTGGACGTTCTGCTGTGACAAACAAAAAAAACTCCTGTGGCAGTGATTTTTTTAAAAGTGGATGTTTCTAGTAGGATTACATGTAATATGTGCACTGGCAGTTGAGAAAAAAAAAACAGCAAGCGTGAACGCAATCTGATCTTAAGGCAGTTTTAGACTGCGATTTCATTGTCTTTTAAGATTATCCCAGCAAAATTGTAGCTGAATTCTATAACGGATTGTGTGATAACATACAGTATTCTCCATTTCCATTATACAATCACTAATGATAACGAAAGACCTGAGATTAAAGAAAATTACTATGTTCTGATTGCGTCATTCAGTGTGATCTGGGTTCATGCAGAAAAACAGTCTCACATAAACACAAAATGAGCTTGAAGTAATAAAGATTTTCTTTCCATTAGCCTGTTTTGTTTACAATTTGCCATTACCATCCTCCTACTGGTGGCTTTTTGTAAAAGCATCATAGCATCATGCATAATCTGAGATTTTTAATCAAAAATGGTCTCACACTGGCAGGGCTTTTTGGCTGTCTTTGGTTATAATGGCGCTAACTCAGCATGTGTTTTAATACGGCTGATCATTTATGACCAAAGAATTCTTTTACAATGTGTGGTTTTCGTCTGGAACAGCAAAGTCAGGCAAAAATCATACTGGATAAAGCTGGCTTTATACTAATCAATACCATTTGATATAAATTCTGTAATACAAGTAATACATAACACTAACAGTCCCAAGATACAAAACAAAAGCTTTATTTGCAGCCACTTCAGCAGCCAAAACAGGATGGAACACAGCATTTTAAATAAGAGTAGTTCTGAAGGTAGAAAAGGATCATATGAAGGTTAAATTGAATTAGTTCAATTTGGACATTCTCCAACGTTGATGACTCTGACGTCTTTCCCCGAACACCTCCAAGCCCCAGCCTCACACTCTGTCATAGACTCATGGCCACCATTCTCTACAGAGACGCAAAGGTGGGCAGGTTCTTCTGGGCAATCCTCTGGGTCTTTACAATTACACTTCACACCTGAAAGCACACAGCGGCATTCAGATCGGTCTCAGTCATGCCCCTCTCTGTAGTGCAAGACCTGTATGTTCTATATAATATATTATACCACAGAGCTGTTGAATTATCAAATCTGATTGGTCAGAAAGTGATGATTTGTTTTCGAGAGCCTGGTGAAGGAATAACTGTTTATAGCTGCTACAATGCAAGTGATAACAGGAACTAACTTGTGTCATGCATGTTCCACAACGTTTCATTCTTTAATAAATAAAGAATTGTAAATGTTGGCAAATTATTGTGGCCTGAGAGGAATCTAATCCACTAGTAAAATAATTCACTTCAACGTAGTACCAATACCTCAGATTCATTATTTTACTATTATAGTATGCCCCCGTGTATTTTATTCCTAAAATAGTAATCAGGAAGTCATACCATTGCACTCCTCCCATGGCTTGCAGTCTTGACAGGATGTGAATTTGGTCTCTGGCCAATCACACGCAGTGTCCTGGAGCAGAGTGAATGTCCGGCCCAGACACTGCAGGGCACCAAGCTGGCACACGCCCATTCGGTTCACTAGGCCGGGACGCACAGAGACACACACTTGCGGAGAAGACCTGTGGAATGAGAGAGAAGGCAATAATACAGGCTTTACTTTGCAAATATATAAAATGCACATATGTGTGTTTTGCTCAGGTATCCAATGATAGCTAACATCATGCTATATGATATACATAACAGATACAGACCCATATAGAAAACAAATATCAGTAAAATATTGATATGTTACAGTAACATGTATATTATGTATATATGGATTAGTAGTCTCAGGTACACTGCTACTTGCTTCTGTTTTTGCAGGTAATCACTGATAACTCCGTTATGTTTTTTTAATGTCTATTTCAAAATATGTTTATATTCTTTGACATACAAATGTTCTAATGTTTTAAGACAAAAGTCGTATTTAAAAAAAAATAGGGTGCCTAAGACTTTTGCACAGTACCGTATATGACATCATATGTGAACTGAGCCCATAAACCAGCTTACCCGCATTCATATGGCATTTTGCACACACACTGGGCCCGTCCGGGTTTCTCCCAAGGCTTGCAGCTCAGGGTCGACTCTAACTGGACCACTAAAATGAGAGGATATTATTATTGTTGCATACCAACAGGGTTACCAAAGAAGGCAGTATGTTTTGGCAGGGTTTACACACTCCTAAAAAGTGGATCAAAAAAAAAACAGACTGCTCCATTTAAAAGGCAGCTGTGCTCCGAGGTTGCCAAAATTCCTTTTCAGTTATAATGCTGCTTGGTGCAATATAATGCTGCAAATTGTGAAAAACAGTCAAACTAATAACATTATTTCAAGGTATATCATTATTTTAACTTAAAAACTTGCATCTCAAGACGGCATGTCAAAGTATTAACTTAATATCTTACTATTTCAAGATAGTATGTTGTTGTTTTAGCTAATATCTTACTATCTCAAGATTGTTTATTATTTTAACTTAATATATTGTTATTTTGACTTAATAACTCAATATATTTCAAGATATTATGCCATTATATAAATCTAAATAAAACTGCCTTTGGTGTTACATATTAAGTCAAAATAGTGAGACAGGAACTTGAATTGCTAAGTTTATCATTATTTTGACATATCTCATTATTTCTACTTAATATGAAAGACCCCATTATGTATTATATAGTAATAATAAGTCTTATTCTGCATGCTGTTTACTTATGGAAGCCCTTATGGAAAAACGTTTGAGTGCTCTAGATTCAGGGCTTCTGCAAGGTACTATTACAAAACTAGGTTAAAATAAGTTTTCAATGTTTTAGCTAGTGTGGGAAACCAGCTTAAAGTTTGTACCTGGGTTGCATTTAAAATCAGTAGGTGTTGGAGACCAGCTGAGACTGGCACGGCAGATTATCTCCTGCTGTCCCTCGAGCTGCATGCCACTGGGACACGACAAGGATACAGTCTCTCCTATCGAATACGTCTGCTTCAAGGGTGTGGCGATGACATGATTCAAGAGTGGTGGAGCATCACATGAAGTTCCTGGTACATAGCAGAAAGGTTACATGGAAGTTTTTGAGTATTTGATTTTTTTCCACAAATGGACTGTTTTTGGTTAAAGCTGAAATATCATCTTCTGGTAGTAAGGCAAGAAACTGGACTTGTAGTATAATTTTGAAGATGTTTTACACTTATCCAAGCGTCTTAGTTAATACCTTTTTTAGGTTTTAACATTAAAACTGAGAACAAATGTGAGCATAATGTCGATCATAGTTGGCCTACTGATAATAGGTATGTTTGTGCTAAGTAAAGGATAAAAAAGCTTCCTATAACAGTGTGTCCTCAAGTGTTTTATTCCTCTTATACCACAGCAATTTGTCAACTATTACAAATTATTTATTTATTTTTAGAAAGTCAGACTTTTGTATCCTTGTGTAGTTAGTTCTCTCTCTGACCTCTCCTTTTTCTTTCTAAGTTAATAAGACCACAGATGCAGCACCTTACCTAGAAATCATAAAGCCGTATGTTCTCACGACTTTCCCATGTCAGAAAACTTAAAGTTACAGTTCTGACTGTTACACTGACACTGGAGATTCCTTCCATAAAACTTCACCATATGAAAAATTACATGTTTTGTATCTGTCTATGTGGAGTATTTGCCATACCAGTCCCTATACATGAGCTGTATACTATAAAACTACGATATGTATACAATATAAAACTACTACGATAACATATCACCTGTGATTTGCAGCTGCACTATAGTCAGAGCTGCTGTTGTAGAAAATTAATCAACACCTTCAGAATACAAAATTCAACTGTGCTCTGGTATAAATTCAAATATAGGAATACAAAGAGGAACACTGACATTATGCACAATACAACTGAATTGAAACTCAATGTGTAAAATCTTTGCACTCATTTGATGGTTTTTTTCTAGACTTTCAAATGATCTGCAATCCTGAAAACCTTCTGAAAATATACTACTCTGTATCTCACTTACTCTTGCACTCTGTTTGTCCTCTCCTCCACTTCAGGCTCTCTGTACATACAGCAGCAGGATCCCCGACAGGGTAATATCCATCAATGCAGGCATATTCAATCTTACTGCCAACTGCATAAACATCTTTAGGACTCTAAAAATGGACAACAATTAGCGAGGGAGAAGATGAGTAAGGGGTGAGCCAGTCTGCCAGTTTGTTTATAGAAAGGTTGTGTTGCATAATGACAATGAGAGAACCTCACCAAAACAAATCCATTTTGTAGAGGAGGTGGAACCTTGCAGGCCTTCACCGGGGTCAGGGATGGATCAAAGCAATGTGGCTCCATAAATCTAAAATGTCAATCACACTAATTAGGCTAAAGATGATGTAATATGATAATACTACAATGACATTTTTAGCATCACACCTTAAGTGTTCAAGATCCAGGTCCTCGCAGGCCTTGTGCTCGATGGAAGGGCCTACACAATGCTTGCCTCCATTTTGTGGTACAGGATTATTACATGTGCGAGTCCTTGATTTCTTACCAAGAGAACAAGTCCCCCAGGCCGACCAGCAATTCCAACCCCCATGAACCACTCCTGTAAAATAACAGCGATGTTCAAAGGAAATGGCAGGATGGTATCATGAAACAGAGTTACTGTTACCAGCCCAGTTGATTATTTTTCTATCACAGCACATCCCCAATTGTTTTACTCCACTTATACCACAGAAATTTTGCACCATTTAAATTTTATTAATTATTAATAAACGTAAGAGCATATCTGTTATCCTTTATATCGTTTTATACTTATATTTACTGAGATTCTGTAATATGTTAAATAAACATCTCCTTGTAGAACATTTACTTAACCATATCAATAATAACAGGTTTTTCTCTGCTAAATAACAACACATTTAAGTCCTTGTGAATGAGCTACATTACTGTCAGAGCTGCAGTTTATTAATTATCAGTTTATTGCAGAAAATTAATTACCACCTTCAGAATTAATGACCAATCAGAATTGAGAATTCAACAGCACTGTGGTATAAATCAAAATTATGTGTAATACACTCAGCTGTACCTGGCTGTTCTCCAAGGACGTGACCTGTCTGGCAGGATGTGCCGCTGGTATCGGGTTTGCACACACAGGTACACATTCCGTCACTCAGCACAGGCCTGCCATTGTTGTGGCACGGCTTGCAGTGGCATGGGCTCTGTTCCTCAAGGTAGGCCTCCAGCGCCCTCTTCAGGTGTAGCTTCTTCAACTGTGCACATGATACCTCCTTCACCAGCTCATAGATTGGCCTCAGCTGAGGATATTATGACACAAAGCTATAAATGTATTCTGCTGGGAAGGTCTTTCCAAACAAAGCAATGACTACACTCAAGTGCAAAAGATATACTCATAGGACAAAATGAAGAAGAGGAAGAAATCAAATTTATAGTGCAAGACA
>CM074959.1:11924752-11934987 GCA_037577455.1 Pangasius macronema | reverse complement strand
TTCGTGAAGCCATCTTCACCACATAGAGCAACGTTCCCACCAGCCTCCTGGAAACAGTTGCATCAAGCATGCCGAAAAGAGTGTCTGAAGTTATCACCAAGAACGGTGGGGCTACTCACTACTGAGTCCTTTTTTTGACACTTTTAACTCTGTTGTTGGTATTTTTGGGCTATGGTCTTAAACTTTTGATCAGCTGATGAACAGCCTGTTTGAGTTTAAATGCAGTGTTCAATAAATTGCCAATCTCTGTTTTTTTGTCTCTTGCTCCTTTTTCTTCTTTTGACATTTTGAAGCCGTTCTTACAACCTGGTTATGATCCACCAGTGCGAAATGTGAATACTTGGAATGTTTCCCCCAGTCTTAAGATTTTGTTCAGGAGTGTATGTAAAACAAGATTTGTTTTAAAAAGTATTTGAGACTGCACACCTTCCACAAGCAGAATGGAACCATCTGGAATTTCTGTCATTGCTTCTGTCTGGCTTCTACAGAAACACGTTATTCTGGAGGGGGAGGTGGAGAACCAGCAGCTGCTGCATTCCTACAGAACACACAGACACATGATACAAATCCACACAACAATGCACACATTCAGAAAGGTCAGTGAAAATAGGGCAATCTCTTGTTTTGCTGATTCAAACAGGAACTAAAAGGTCTACTTTTCTTTATGTTTCATTTTCAGAATAATGGGAGATAAAATGCTAAAATGGATGCAACAGATGTCAGTGTCTTTAAAGTTCTTTAAAGGTTCTTGTTAGAAACCTGATGTGCAAGTGTGGACATAATGTTCGCTTGTGCAAATAAAGTGTCTGTTTGAACAGTGGGTCCATGTTCTGACTTCAGTTCAGCAGGCTGCTGAAGAGTTCCTAGAAAGTATTTTATTGCACATTCGGATTATCATAAAATATCGAACATTTAATAATATAATCAAAAAAAGAAACAAACATATTTCGTAAAATATGCTGTATCACTATAAATGTACTCACTGTATATTCATATTTGGAAAATAAGAAAGATTCTAATTAAAGCTGTCACATAACCAAATGGTGACTGAATCCAAAAGCCACGCATCACTTCCCTTATCACACAGATAAGAGCTACTGCCACTTGCTTGAACTGCCACAGATATGCTCCTAAGAAATGCATCTGACCTGAATGACACTCATTGTATTCAGGAAATATGACGCTGACTTTTAGAAAACATCACTTTTCACAAAAAGGATCCTGCTCTGAACTCTCTATTTATGGCATTTGTACTGTTTATGGTTAATTTGGGATTTTGTGTAGAATGTGTGTACAGATATAGCAGAGACATGTTGCATTGAGAATGGAAAATAATCTAAAAAGCAATCGAAATCAGGATAATTATTTGTTATATTACAGCAATAGTCCCACGTGATTTGGAGGGGATTTACATTTTTATTTATATTTTCCTTAAATTTTCTTAAATGCGCAACCTGTTGAACTCTGAGGCAGATTGGCTACAGCAGCAGAAGGTCACATTGGGTTCCACTGCTGTCAGCTAAAGAACAGGAATCTGAAACTACAGTTGGCACAGGCTTACCAAATCTGGACAGCTGAAGATTGGAAAAACATCTCCAAGTCACTTTCCAAGACTACTCGCACTTCTGTTCTTGGATGACAGGAGTGGAACCCGATGTGGTCTTCTACTGTTGCAGCCTATCCAAGTCAAGGTTCAGCGTGTTGTTCATTTCGAGATGCTTTTCTGCTCTGCACAGATGTAAAGAGTGGTTATTTGGGTTACTGTAGTCTGCCCATTCTCCTCAACTCTAGAGACTTCTGTAGGAATATCCAAGGAGATCATCAGTTTCTGAAATCCTTAAACAGCTCATCTGACACCAAAAACCTTATCATGGTCAAAGCCATTGATATCACATTTTTGCCCAATCTGAAGTTTGATGTGAACATTAATTGAAGCTGATTAGATAAATGCGTGAATGAGCGGATGTACAGAAAGAGCTCAGAAAACAGTGAGTTTTGATACTGAGAATGAGCTTGTTCTTCAAGGACTATCTATTAGAGAAATTCAATCAGTTATCTCTACTCATAGAAGAGAATGGGTTTAACTGATGGTATAAATTAAATATTAAATACAATGAAACACTGTAATAAACAAAAACCTTTTTTTATGACAAAAGTCATTCTAATAGACATAAAGTCTAGACATTATGACGCTTCAATTAGGTTTTATGTGTGTATTTTTCTTTCTTTAGAAATTTGGAAAACGTTACATGAGGCAGTAAATTACAATTTTAGACATTTTCCTGCAATGTCATATCAAGAATAATGCAACATTTAGAGACAATTATTGGCTTAATCCACAAGTCTTATCTTCCTATATTACATAAAGGAATACTTATAGTGTTTAATGTTAGAAGTAGTGGTAGAATTAATATCATTGCTATAGTTTTTATTAACTTTGTGTTATGTAATTTGTCTTAGTAATTTGACTTCATGGTTGTGATGTCACTACATGAACACAGTTACATGTGTGAATATGCACAAAGCAACTAGAGATGTAGAGAAGATCAATGAAACCTAGTGCTCTTCCTGGCTTTTGGAGGTAAATCTCTCTTTGCAAATCCATTTTGTCCCTCTTTGCTGAGGAGTTCAATCCAAATTGAAGAGTTTCCTCTGAAAAGGGCATTACACAGTGCAGGTTTCACCAAAATGGTTGTGCTGAGGAATTCAATTCTGAATTATACCCATGTTGTTGCTAATGTCCTAGCTAGCTACCTACCTTTGCTCATTTGTATTTATCCATCTTGTACATTATGTCAATAATAGTAGTACTGACATTCATCTGTTTATGTCTACATTTTAGCAGGTTTGAACTATATAATGATCCTAGCCACCTTGGCATTTTGCATTACACCACTGGTCTTAGAGTGAGATTTGTAAAATCGTTGAGTGTTGGAGAGATTGTACATACATTATATGGCCAAAAATTTGTGGTCACCTGATCATAACACTTATATGTGCTTTTGAAAATCCCATTCCAGAACTAGTCTCCCTTTGCTGTTTTAATAACCTTCACTCTTCTGAGAAGCCTTTCCACTAGATGTTGGAGCATGGCTGTGGGGATTTGCTTATTCAGTCATAAGAGCATTAGTGACGTCTGGCGCTGAGGTTGTGTGAGGAGGCTTGGTGTGTACTCCAGTTCATCCCAAAGGTGTTCAGTGTGGTTGAGCTGAGGGCTCTGTGCAGGCTACTCAAGTTCTTCCACTCCAAATTTGGCAAACCATGTCTTCATGGACCTTGATTTGTGCACAGGGGGATAGTCATGCTGGAACATGTTTGGGCTAGTCCCCTTAGTGAAGGGAAACTGTAAAGCTACAGCATGCAAAGACGTCCAATACAATTGTGTGCTTTCAACTTTGTGGTAACAGTTTGGAGAAGACCTAAATATGGGTGTGGAGGTCCACTTACTTTTGGCCATATAGTGAAAATGATGGTGCATGTTGAGTGGACATTAATAATTTCCTGAGTATGTGAAGCCATGAGGGTGCTTGCTAACACTATATACTGTATATCATGCACAGATCAGCTTGCTGATGCAGAATGCAATTAAATAAACCAATGTGTGCTTTGATATAACACCCAAACCATCACCCAAAACAAGTGCATTTAAGTGTCAAATAAAATGCCCAAACAGGTCAGACAATGGTCATGTAAAATGAAGTAAAATCAAACCCCAAACATTTTATATTTTGACTTCTTTGGAAAAAAAAAAAAATAATAAAGTAAAATGAAAATAGGAGCCCTTTAAACCTAATATTGAGCTTGAGTTATGTCTATGTCAAATACTTAACTATAATGAAGGACAAACAACATTCTACACAGTAAATGTATTACTTACAAGAAACTTCTAGTTGCAGCAATTCAAGTGTCAAACTGAGCAAGCGACTGCACTACAGGCACTTTAGTGTGCGTGTGTTCTGAGGTGGAGTTAAATCACACACAGGTACAGGATGTGCTGTACAGTGCCTCCAACTAATTATACCTGTGTAACAGTGTAAGATAAGAGCACAGTACAGCGGGTCATCTGTTTGTTTTATTCCCACGCCAGACTGCATAGTCTGGGGTTAACGATCACGGCTTCTTCGGATATGTGACAACACTCAGAGCACAGTGGCTTATAACACGTGTGTGCGCAAACACAAAAGTATTGGCACCCCGTATAAGAATGGGTGTATATGATGCTATACAACAACCATTCAGCATAATGATATATAAATAAATTTCCACTCAAACAGTGGAAGAAACATTTTCTGTAACAAAGCTTATTCTCATTAGACGGTCTCTAAAGATTTCTGAAAAAAGTGGCGAAAGTAGTGGCACCCCTACATGTTTTTTTAAAAAATTGAGGAGCCCACACAAAGTTGTAGTCGAGAGCATGTTATTTATTGTGACATCAAGACATTTTGAATTTTTTTTATTATTTCATCTGAGCACAGGTCTTTCTTATTTAAATATTGAAAATAAATGCATAGTAATTGTGCTTAAAAATAACCATACAAGGTATATTTCCCTGAAAATAATAAATAAAGCTTGTTATGTCCTGTCAAGGACATGAAAAATCGGTCATTCATTTTGGCTCTTTTTCATCAAGGGTAGCAATAATTTTGCAAATGAATACTCTTGTGCTTCATCATATTTCGTGAATTCCTGTTACTCAGAGCAGTTGAGTGCACCAGCGTTTTGTCTTCAGGGACAAGTGCACATGGCTCAGATGAGCTACTTTTACATGTTCAGACATGCTAAGTTTTTTTTGACAGATTTTTTTTTCCCCTCTGAAGCACTGACGATAAAAAACAATCGATTTATTTCCCAGCCTGCAGTGCATATCTGTTTACTCAGCTAATCCGCAGTAATGAAGTCCACTCGTATTAATAACAGTGATGAAAAGCACGACTTTATAAGTTCATTACTAGAAAGCAGGCGCGGGCGGCAGCGCGCGCGCTGAGGGCGGAGTCCCCGCCTCATTTAGGACACGAACGCGAAAACACATCTCAGCTGTAGCTCGTGCCAGAAGGTCGGAACAACTTTACACGTCGTCTGATCGACTTTTACGCTGTGCATTTATTCAGCGAGTCTCACCCTATAGGCGATCGCCAGGCAAGCCAAACCGATACGGGATAAACCAGAGCAAAACGCGGAATCTAATGTAGATTTAAAAGCGCACGCGGGAATCTGTCGAGGAATCCGATACGCACTCTGTTAAAGCGCTTTACATGCAGCTCCTGGCCATTGGATCTCCCACAATTCCCTGGGAATTGCCAACCTGCTCCTGTGGGATTTGAAGGCTTGCTTACTCTCTGTAGCGGTGAGTGTTTAACTGTTGTAACACGTTGTAAACATGCCATTAAAAAAACAGGATTCCCAAGGTCCCCTTTTCCCATGGGGGCTGGGAATGCTGTAGACGTTCCCAGTGTGGAATTTTGTTTTTCTTGTCAGGGTGCTTGCACAGGAGTATTTGGGGGGAAATATGGAAATTAAAAACAAACAGTGTGCAAATTCAGACTTTTCATATTTTTAGAAAATGTTTTTTTTATGTAACTAGATTATTGGTTATTACACACACACACACACACACACACACACACACACAGTATATATGTATATGTGTATGTATGTATAATGCATTTTATACTGTAAAAGCCTTGAAAAATCAATAAACAGAACAGAGAAAAGAACAAGCCTCAAGATACTAAGGTTAATTACATAAGGTTGTTTTCTACACTAATAAAGCCTCATTATTAGTTAAACCACATTAAGAGAACTGAGCATACAAACAATGGACGGTCTTTTTTCACGAAGAAAGTACAAGAGCCCTGTTTTTCTGTGGTTAGTTACAATATGAAAAGTTAACATAACCTTCAGCAGTGTCAGCACTGTGTGCTTTAGGTTATTGCCCAGTGCACTGGGACAACGGTTCAGATTACATGCTGGGCACAGTTTTTTATTGCCATTTTTACTTTTATTTACGGAGTTCTGCGAATATGTGCCGAGAACTCAAGAATAGGAGTCGAGTACCTGTAGGCTGAGCATATATAATATGTAAAGTAGCTCATATGGCGCAATATCGCCTCAAGCACAGTATCAAAGGATAGAACCAGCAAAGAGTTTGTTGAAAATCTGGAATTTGGAGAACTGTTAGATTAGTTTTAATTCACCAAGTTGGGCGTGAATATGCTCACGCATTTAAAGAGGTTGCAGGTTCGAATCCCTTATGGAGTTAGACAGACACCTGCACATCCACAAAGAGTAACACATCCGTATGTCAGTTATTGCAGTAATGCAATAACCTGTAATTTAAAGAAAGATATGTGCATATAGATTTAAACGTTGGTTTAAAATTTGCATTTGCATTTTGATTGCACAGACAGCATTCCTTATCAAGCCAATATAGGTGATGTATACCTGTTGGTAAAGTTTAATACAGTTTATAAAGTAATTAATTATGCAATGACTCTAAACATGTTAACTAAACTAACCATAAGTCAGAACCATGCAATCTGTATGCACAAGTATGCTAGAACTTTCTAGAGTCTCAAGTCTCCTTATTATCAGTGCTTAGATTAATTATTAATTGGTTTCCTTTATGGATAACTTAAGGATCTGCTGGATTTATCTGTAGCAGATCTGTGCAATGTGACATTAACATTCACTGTATATAAAACAGATGGATTTGAATTACAGCCAGGAGATTGAGGTAATAATATCATACTAAATTATGTCATTTTATTATTTTATTATTGTAGGTACCATCACTGCTTGAATGATTAGAATGAGAAGCATGATTAGAATGAGAAGCATTAAGGTGTTATGGTAAGCACATTGAAAAGATTCGTGTAAAAAAGGATCTTTTTAATTTCATTTGAGTGATTTTTTTTTTTATTTATTCAATTGATTCAATTCTGAGATTTGTGTGCTGTATAGGCATTGCAATATGAAATATGGAAGCGGAGATTTTTAATATTTTTATTTTTTAATTTAAAATACATTTTTAATAAATTAGAATTAAAATATTTGTAATATAAAAAAACAAGATAATTGGACTTAGATAGTCTGTATTTTGACACACTTAAATTGTGTTAACTTGTTGGATCATCCTCGACAAACCAAAATCTGTCATTTATGATACGTTTCTACATGTATCCATGCATGATATGACCTTTTTCTCCCACCACTTATTTGGATTGATAATTAAAATTAAAATGAGAGAGAGAGCTGTATGGAGGTGTCTTAATATCTCAGAATGTGAGCCTGTTGACATTGATGATGATGTTTATAGATTTTGTATGTAGTCTTTGGATTTTTTTTCAGTACAGACTATCAAGCACAGTTCAACAATTAAATGTCATTACAGGAATAGAACATAAAAGTAGTGAAATGTAATGCAGATGTTAAGAAGTAGCTAGAAAAAGTTTAATAGTACATGGCTTATAGCCTCTTCATATGAGATGTTATTCTTGGTTGGTGTTAACTGTGGATGATTACGACATGCCTCCGTCACTGTGGGTGTGACTGAAAGGCTGCTCCTTATTTGTGCAAAGGGAATAGCTGCAACTCTGAGATGCCATTTCTGAGAATTCATTTTCCAGTAGCACAGAGAGGACAGAGTGGAGAACAAACATTTCACAATCTCTCCAAACAGCTCAGGCATTTTGCTTAAAGGAGTGTGCTTACTATGTTCAGTTTCATGGTCCCATTAATACAGGTGCGTGTCCATAGAGTGACCATAATTTGATTTACAAAATTTGAGGACGGTGGAGGGGTGGGATTTGGCGCATGTTTTGATCTGCATTTAACACATGCCTCCATATGCCTTCAAAGTCATGAACCAAGTCATGAATTTCTAAGCATTAGATGAAGAAAAGTTAAATGTTTTATTAGTATATTTGTTACTTTTAAGAGCTGCTGTTTTACTCTAGTACTTCTTAATAACAACAACACAACTTAATTTTCTGAAGGTTGTGAAATTCCAGCACTGCCAAACCTCTCCTTCTTCTTCTTCTTCTTCTTCTTCTTCTTCTTCTTCTTCTTCTCATTATTATCATTATTATTATTATTATTAGTTTTACATTTGTGGTTTTCCGGTTTCATCCAAAAAACATGCCAGTAGGTGGATTGGCTAAGCTAAACTGCCACTATTTGAGAATGAGTGTGTGAATGTGTGTGTGCGCATGGTACCCAACAATGGACTGGTGTCCCATCCGGGGTGTATTCCCACCTCACGCCAACATTCCCATGAAAGACTCTGGCTTCCCCCTGACCCTGACCAGGATAGAACAATTACTGAAGATGAATGAATGTTTGCACTACTCTTCTTGATATCAGTTATTTGTGACAAGAACAACAAAAACCAGCATAAATTCAAGTTAGAGAAGGACAGAGTAAGGAGGTTTAAGGACATTGGTTGTCTCTATGCATCGTTACTATAACAACCGGTATGGCTCTATGAGCAAGTCCAAGCAAACAGATCAGATTTGGTCACTGCCCATTAAGAGTTCTTTGGTTGGTCTTCCTTAAAGTTTCTATATGGAACTCTACAACACCAAACCCCAGTTCCAAATTTTGAAGCTAAGAATCACCAATTATCCAGTGAACCCTTAAAGACCCTCCAAAAAACAATTGTTTGAAGAGGTTTGAGAAATAAATCAGATTTATTTTTGATTTGCTGTGTAGAAAGATATTAAGTTGCCATTGTATTTAATTTAACTGCCTGTTCAACTTCCCACACATTACTTCCTGGTTAAGAGCACATATATTTATTTTTAGCTGATGTCAATTTGTATTGTCTTTTGGTGTTTAAACATATTGTGCATGTTTTCTGTCCTTCTCGCTGTGGACTGTGTCCAACGGCCAGATAAACTTTTCTTTAAACAAACCCCTCCACATTTCCTAGCAACATCTGGTACAGAGTTCACCTAATTACTATGTCACGCTGTGTGCACCTTCCAAACATACACTCCCAGTGCATGGAACAAATGGGAATATATAGTTGGTCAAATAGTCTGAGTAATGAGTAAAACAGAGTTAAAAGTTCTATGAATCCTGTCTCAGCATATATTTTAAGCCTTAAAACATCTAATCACCATACTGTGATCGGCATGTCATAGTTTTGAACATAACGCAGACCAGTGGTCAGTGCTAAAGATGGCACAGGTTTGATGTCAGGTTTGATATCTATCGTGATCCAGTTTTGTAACAAGTTAACAGGTAATTTTATAATGCTATTTATTTTCATATTATATGTTTGAGGATATTTTTGTATTTTCGACTGTAATCTTTTTTCCCCTGCGAGTATAACTTGTTATTTATATTTGGTATAAATAAGTATTACACTGGAATTACTGTTTGCTTGTTTGTTATAAAGGGTTTATTTAAATAGAAAAAAAAACTGCAGATTTGTGTAACACCTGCTGATGGATATGTTTTTTTCCCCTGGAGGTTAAGAGGGTACTTTAAGCATGGGAACTTTAGATAGCTCAACTAAGTGAAGTGCTTTATTTTAAAATCTATTATTTTAAAGCTTATCGGGATCAGTATCAGTCAAGACTCAGGGTCACTGGTATAAGAAAAGGAATATAGTGGGGTTGTCCTGTCTCTAATAAATAGTGTAGGACCTATGCACGTTTTTGTCCATTTTTTTTTCAACTGTAATAGAAAGAGTTTATTATTCAAGGTCTTACTCAATTTTATTTGAATTGTTTTAATAAATGTTCTAAATGTAAATAATTACAAAAGTCTGAGTTATTAATCTACTCTGTGTAGTGGGCTGTACCATGGGGATTCATCGCTCCTTCTTCATCTGCCTCTTCCTTGTCGCTGCTGTTGCAACAGAAGATGTACAAGCGTCGATGCAAGGTACAGTCTTCATTTTTGCTTTGCGTATAGGCAATTCCAGCATTATGGCTGTGACGTTAGAACTTGTATCAACTTGCAAAGCTCAGCCTTTTTGTGTGTCTGGTTATGTGATTCTTCAACATGAACACAGATCTGTATTCAAAAGGAAGATATTTATTTATGTATTAAAAACAGTTACTGTAAGGTGAGCTCACAACATTTTTGATGGTTATCCTGACATTTGCATTGAATTACCCAACAGTATTTACCTGTATAAAACCTCAAGGTCTTTGCTTGGGATCTGACTCAGTTGGGCTACAAAGAACACTTTATGTTCTTTATATATATATATATATATATATATA
>CM074959.1:11901985-11923568 GCA_037577455.1 Pangasius macronema | reverse complement strand
TATATAAAAAAAACATATATTTCTTTATATATATATATATATATATATATATATATATATATATATATATATATATATATATATATATATATATAGAACACTCTGTGCTCTTTATTGCTGAAACTGCACCAGAAACAGGATGTTTTCATCAGGAAACTGCTTCTAATATCAGAGGAAGGGTCATTAGTGATTGTGAGAACCCCTCCTGCCTCTGAAAGCACAAGGCCTCTATAGGAATTCGCTTTCCCCCTCAAGAGGCCACTCTGTGTGTCCTGTTCAGCTGCTGCAATGCCACTCACACTTATAGTACAGCACAAGGTGTAATTCACTGTTGTAGTGTAAAATGTGAAGTATAGGAAATGATGTAATTTAGGACACGTAACATACAAAATGAAGGAGCTGTTTGGTCCCAGGACCGAAATGGGGCAGGACAGAAAGTCTTGTAGTAACGTATATGGGTTATAAAAAGGAAAATGAGGCAGAGCTTGAGGATAGAATCTGTTTGTTCATTAGAGTCAAGTGTTAATTTTTCTCTGAGTATTTTCAGGAGAAAGACATGTTTTAGTTTATAGTCTGAAAAATTTAATTCCGTTTACATTTCTATAGCACATTTATCAGTGGACATTGTCACAAAGTCGCTTTATAGAAATCCAGATATAGATTAAAATGTATCCCTTGTTTTGTATGCAGTCTCCTGTGGTAACTTTAGCCAGCTAGCTAAGTTAGCATAGTCTGTGAGCATAATTCAAGGGTGGATTGTTGTGTATTTGCTTGACACCATCTTTCACCAACCAAGTTTAATTCCACAACTGGAAATTGAGGAAAAAATAACAGGTGTTCTGGAACTTATCTAAATATTGAGGATGCATCGGTCAAACTTGTCAAACAGTACAAATTAACATAACATTTGATGCTAAATGTAGCACATTTTCAGTCTATTCCAGGAGTTTTCCCCATTTTTTCTTATCCATAAGAGTTCTTTTACAAGGTGACTTGGCGAGAACATTCCTCTCAGCAATGCAAGTCCAGTCTTCACATTCTTGGTATTAAGAAACAGCACACTTGTAGCCTTGAAAGTGCACTTTCTCCTTAGCTGTTGACATTGTTCAGATATTTTGTGGGCTGCTTCATGTTAAATGGTAAGTAGACATACATTCGTTTTAGTAAATTGTTGCTCTCAGAGAAGGTCTTAAAAAAATCACCTGTGATTTATTATTTTTATTTTTTCATTTTAAAAAAAAGCTTCTTGAATCTTTTGTGTGGAGGAAAAAGAGGCTTTAAATAATGAGTGTTGGGAGATTTTAAGCTCAGATGTTTATACGACCTCTCTGAAACATTGTACTACTACTCCTACCGCTGTAAGAAATAAAGCACTTGAGGGCATGCTGTTATATGAAAAAAAAAACAACAACATGGTGGAGCGATAAAGAGGAGTAACTGTTTCCACCCCAAAGTTTGTTGTCTTTCAGTACATGCCTATAACAGTTTTATTTCTCTTATACCCTAGCAGTTTCCCAACAATTACAGTAATGAATTTATTAAAGAATGTGTCATATTTTTAACTGTTTATAACTACATTTGTGGAATGTTCACTAGACAGGTTAGTTCGTGTTATCACCTACACTATAGCAGCTATAAACAGTCATTCCTTTACCATTCCTTTCCCTCTTTTTCTATCTCTCTCGAAGTTAATAACAAAAAAAAAAGCAGCTTCTAATGTTAGCAAGAAACTGCAAAGCATAAAGTCCTCTGTCCTGAAGACTTTCCAGTGTCTGAAAATTTAAAGTTACAGCTTTACCTCTGGCTGTTACAAAGCCCTGACACTGGAGACTCCTTCCAACAATGTTAAATAAACTTAAACTTCCAACAGTGTTGAATAAGATTAATATTTCCTTACAGAAAAGTTCACCGTATCAAGAATTACTGGATACTTTTTTCTTTGCTAAATAAAACCACATCTTTATCCACTGTCATTAGTCTTAGATTATGTTGCATGTCCATCATACAAGTCCATATAAATGAGCTGTTACTAACACAAATGAACCATATTAGAACCAGCACGTTCATATATACCAGTGATTTGAATTACAGCCAGAACAACTGTCAGAGAAAATGCTTACACGACAACATCTTTAATTAGTTGTGTAAGACTGTTTAGTCTCTTAAGTTGTCGTGACACCATTTTCATGGTTATTAGTAGTTTGCACAGTGCGCTTGATCAGCTTGATTGGTTAATGGTGACAGGAACAATACATATTAGTGGAGAAATAAGTTATAAGGTTATAAAGCACACAAATGTGATTCAAGATGATTACAAATTATTTTTTGCACCCAATTCTTAAGGATTACATTATATATATATACTGTGTGTGCACTGTGTTCTCTGATAACGTGAAATTTATTGTATACAATACAAAGAAAATCTAAATTGGCATTTTACCATTTTGAATTTTAGCTCTTGACATCTGACACTGAAATTTGAAACTTTCAGTTTTCAAAAAAAATTAAGTTTTTACATTTTTTTAAAAAAAGATTAAAAAAAACATGCCTGGGTGACACCTGTGAAAAGCCGTTTTTATATTATTCCTTTAACATACTTCAAAATTCAATGTTAGTTTAAAGGCTCAGTTTCAGGTGGTGTAATGCAAATTTTTAAAATAGTAACAATTTAAATTTATTTTCATTTAGGTGTTCAAACATTTATTGGAATTATTGATTCAAATGTTTATTGGCATTATAATAACATCATAATAATTTAAATTCATTTAAAATATTTATACACATTTTTGTGAGAATAGTAGCAGGAAAAAATTAATATGATTATGGCTGGGCCTTAGGATGATAGGGGGGGAAAGCTGATAGTTTCTTATTCTATATAGGCCCGTGTGTGTGTGTGTGTGTGTGTGTGTGTGTGTGTGTGTGTGTGTTTGCACGTTGGCTTGTTCAGTACTAACAGATTAGTTACACTGCAGTGTCTCTGATTGCTTCATGCTTGATCTGCCCCCTGTAGGACAAACAGAGGAACTTCAGATCTGGCAGCCTTTGATAAACAGGATATTAATACTTTGGCTCTGAGCCAAAATGGAGCTGCTGCAGCATGATTGCACTTCTTCTAAATCCCTCACACTGATCCACCTTCATATAGAGAAGATTAAACAGTATCTACCTTCCATATGAAGGTCTTTTAAACAGTTTAAAATTCACCATTCTGCCCTTGAGCATTAGTTCTGTCTTGTGTAAACATAGGCTTATATGGCAAAGATGTGAACATAAAATATATATAACAATGTGATTTGAAATTGATTTCAGCAGCTGGAGTTATATCTGTCCTCCTGAGTAAATTTTTAAAACATTTAAATCTCAGGGCTCTGGGGAGGGATTCTGGAAGCTTTGACAGAAGCCCCATGCTGACACACCAGTGTTTTTACACGTGAAAAATGCTAGCCAGCACTTCCAGGAAAAAGCCACCCGCTGGCCTCTCGGGCTGCGCTACAACTAGGATTTATGTTGCATCCTGTCACTCCTGCAGTGGAAATGTGAGCACAGGAGAGCTTCTGCTTTCTGAGAACACCATGAAGAGTGTGTCAACATGTCCACAAATAGGCTAGAAGTGGATACAATGTACTTCAAGTCCATCATGTCAAAGATTATAAAAGCAGTACTAATCCTGACTCAAATCCATATATTTTGCATGGTGTTTATATTAATTTAACAGTGCAATGCAAAAAAAATTTCCATCATCACACTGAATAAGAGCAAAGCAAAACTGAATCATTTAATCAGTTTTATTTATTTCATCGGCTATATCAGAATATTAGGTTCACTATTAAGGGATTTATCTTGGAGCAAGCATCAGCAAACTCTTGTAATACACAGGATAAAATATAAAGGCAACAATATATAAATGAGGAAACGAAAATATGAAATTGAATAGGTATATGAATAGAACATGAATTCAGCTTTATTGTCATTAGGATTGTTCATTTCTTTCTTTCTTTCTTTCTTTCTTTCTTTCTTTCTTATATAGATTAAAGAATATAATGGAATAGAAATCACTTTAATATGACTGTAATGCAAATGCGAATGTCTTGTATGCTGTAGCATTAAGATTTTCCTCCACTGGAATTAAGGGTTCAAGTTCAAACCATAGACCATAGAGGTCAATAAAGACACAGTGTGCCAAGGTCAGTGTGGAAAACCTATTGAACACTTCTGTGACGAATTGGAATGCTGATTGTTCTCCAGGCCTCCTCGCTTAACATGAGTGCCCAACCTCACTAATGCTCTTATGGCTGAATGAGCAGAAATTCCTACAGCCATGCTCTAAAATCCAGTGGAAAGCCTTCATAAATGAGTGGAAGCTGTTATGGCTGCAAAGATGGGACAAACCTTGTTATGGCATGTTCAACAAGCACATGGGTGTGATAGTCAGGTGTCCACATGCCTTTGGCCATATAGTGTAGATCACACTTCTGATTTCACACCTCAAATATTACTGAATAACCAATGATTTTTGTCTTAAAATGGTTACCATGGCTTAATATGGTTATAATGTCATTATACTTTCTTCATGTGTCCCAGTTAAAGACAAGCTGATGTGAAAGCACAGTCTGTACTGGTATTTCACACTTCACCAGAAACTGTCAGGGGAATAAGTAAAAATGATTTTTATTTTTTTAAAAAAACGAAATTTGATTAAAAATTATTTGGCTATTTGGCTTTAAACGATCATGGAGAATCTTCTGATATCAAGTGATAGAAAGCAAAAATATATAGTTTAAAAAACACCTTGTTGAGTTAGTTGGTGGTGGTGATGTTGGGGATTGGGGGTATTTGAAATGTACGGGGGCAAAAGTTTAAACATTACTGAGTTATGTTGTATACTTATCAGGTTTTGAACTCATGATGACAGAGTGCAACTCTAAAGTGCTGTGAGAGGTTATATGACTGACATTTTAAAACTGTAATAGACTATTTACAAGTTTTGTTTTTTATATATATAAATATGTGTTTGTGTGTGTGTATGTATATATATATATATATATGGGAGAGAGAGAGAGAGAGTTTGAGAAATGGACAATCACCTCAGAAAAGCCCTGTTTAGCTTAAAAAATAATCATAAAATAAAACTTTATCCTTAAAATATGTAGCAAATGATAAAAGTGATAAAATGTTCATACCTTTCTGACTGTAGAATAAATGCAAGCCATTGTAGTAACAGTTTATTTCTTTTCCAGCGCAGAACAAATCTCTGCCTCGTCTGATTGGCTGCTATTCCCGGGAACTCATGACGTTCCGCTGCCACTGGGATGTCGGATCTTTCTGGAACCTGACGGAGCCGGGCGACCTAAGACTGTTCTACATGCTGAAGTACTGACAATCTTGTGCTAAATTTATTTTGATGGTTTATCCATTTGCAGTTCATGTTTCCCTGCTCCAAAAAAATATTTAATACAGAAAAGGTTCAAATTTAGCAACTTTAGTAAAATTTAGAAAAACACTTTTCTGAATAGGGAAAACACATTAACCTTTACTTATCTCATTACTGTGATTAACAGGTTAACTGTGCCCTGTTTGATGTACTGTGTTTAACATCCATTATTTCTCTTTTCCGCTCTGGTCTCTTAGCTTCTCACTACCGTTTACCGTGCTCACGGGTTCAATGTCGTGGCGTTACCTTTTACTCACGATGAAACATGCCAACCATACAATTATCTGGTTACATTATGCCATCCAACTGCGCTCACGGACCAATGATGTTTATGATGAAATGTTCTTTTCAGTGGAAGAAATTGGTAGGTCAATCTTGTAAACACAGATTTGGTTGGATCTCTAAAACTGGCAGTCAGTCATGTTTATTTAGCAAAAATCTATTTGCCCTAAAAAAGACAACAGAACAAATCATTTTCACAATATCTGGACACAAGAGAGGGTGTGTTCACATTTTGTGGCTGCTTTTGAAACACAATGTCTCTGGAATATTTTAGCCACAATGGTGCTCAGTGTTGCTCAAAAAATACAAAATAAAAAAAGCATTGCAATGTAAGTAGTAACAACATAACAACAGTGAAAATAACAACAGTGTGTATGCTTAGAACAGTCACTCATACATGATGCAATGTCCCACTTCATTTGTGACTGCATATGGTCAAGTCACACAGGCAGCTCAAATTCTCCTGATTTTCTGCCTGGTTTCGACGTTGTAGGAGTGACAATTTGTTAGAAATAAAGTAGACGTATTGACTATTATTATTTAGATTACATCTCATCAAGCTAGGCTATTTAGTTAGCCTATACTAGCTAGGACTGGTAAGAGTGTTGCTATGGTTACAGTGTGTGCATCACATGAACCACTTTTTTCATGTCAACATGAAAAGGCTTCAGCATAGTTGAGCTTTCAGCTGACTTGCAAAAACAATGTGACATAATCACTACTGAAAAAAATGACATAATCACTGAGCTTATGATTGGTTGTTGCAAACAGAGCATGCCCAAGCTGATTCATTTCAAGATGGATGACTTTGAGGAGCAGAATTCTTTTTCGTTTAGTCATCTTTTTCAGAAATAGAACTTGTCATGAAATTTTAATAGCTCCATTTTAATACTACTACAATGCACTCGTTTGCAACAGACAATGTGAAACAGCAGGGAGTATGCAAGCTTGAAGTCTTGAGAAGGTGGTTTCATCCTCATGCAATCCTTGCAGTTTCTGAATTGTGTGTTCTGACGTTTAACGGTAATCCTACAAATACTTTCTCTGTTAAAAAGGCTAAGTGAAAAGTAGCCAAACTTTTACAAAACTAGCATAAAATCCCCCTAAAATCTGTTAAAACGGGCTCTTGTTCAGAGGCAGGAGTCTGCTGTATGTGTCAATGTATGTGACAGCATTTCAGTTTAGCCAGTAGACTGTGCAATAGTGCTGTAAGCAATCTCCAACTACCACCTGTTAAGAAAGTGAAGTAGGTGATGTCTTCTTTTGTGCCTTACCTGCTGAATCACCATACAGCAAACAACCTGAAACTAGCTCAACAAATCAGGGTCGTCAGTCATGATAGCAAATGATGTCTTGAGCGCATGGACTTGTACAGCTCTGGCTGAATTTCTTTTCACGAATTTCTGTTTTTTGGAATGCACTGTTGGAGCTTTCCAAGTCCTGGCTCTGACTCTGTTTTTTTTCCATCTAAATGTTCTTTCCTGTCCATCTGCCAGCATAAAAGCTAGAGACTGATGACAACATGCTCAAATATGACAAATCACACACAGATGGTAGTGTAACCCTTAGCCTATAGTCTTGTACAGAAGAGCTGGTGGCCTGCAAATGGCAGATGGCTAGTTGAAGGCTGAATGGTTAACTGTTCCTGTTCAGCCTTAAGGTGGTTATAAATGACATTTTCAATGATTCCGACAAGGCTGGCTTGGTGGCCATGTGTTAGTGCTTCACAGCTCCAGGGTCCCCAGTATGATTCTGAGCTCTGGATCTGTATGAAATTTCGCATGTTCTCCTCATGTTCATGTGAGTTTTCTCCGGGTTCTCCTCTACTCAGCAATCTAGGTGGATTGACTACTACTCCTAGGTGTGGATGAATGTGATGCCCTGTGATTCCATCCATGGTATATTCCCACTTTGTGCCCACCAGTTTTCCTGACATAGACTTCATGTCCTTTGGATCTTCGGAATGATACAGCAGTTACAGAAGATAAACAAATGCATTCTATAGGTGATGGGCATGTTTATTTGTGGAAATATTCAAACATTCACCACCTCATGAGTGGGCTATATTTTTTGTTCTACCACAGCAGAGGGGAAACTGGGACTGGGCAGGAATACATCCTGGATGATATGCCAGTACATCACAGAGCACCATGCACACGTCTTTACACAGTCATGTCAGGGAAATCTTACATAGAACCCAGAGGAAACCCACATGGACATGGGTAGAACATGCACAGAAACTCTGCAAAGACAGTAACTCAAGATTAAGATCGGTACAGGGAGCTGTGAGGTGGCAACGCTACCCTTGCAACAGATTGTTGTTAATGTTTACTTGTATAAAGAATCCAAAAATTTGGATTTACAATTAATAATTATTTGTGCAGCTCTAACCTGATGTAAACCAAACACATTCTCAGATTATGATAACTTTATTTGTGTTTTTAGTATTTCCAGACCCACCTGAAATACTGAACTGGACTTTATTGAGTTTGGGCCCTACTGGATTATTTTGTGACGTGATGGTGAGCTGGGACACGCCCCCCTCAGCGGCAGACAATGTAAAGATAGGATGGATGACGCTTTGGTATGAGACCCAGTACAGAGAGGCGGGCTCAGAGCAGTGGAAATCTGTGAGTCTGAATGTACCATTATAATGAATCTATGAGAATATTTAGAATTCTTTCAAAATGGGTAGTAGTAGCACAGTGGTTAAGAATCTGAGCTATTTTTTTCTGTCCTTTTCAGTGTTAAATCTTTTATTTTGGAGCACGTTAATAAAATACTTAAATAAAAGTATCATCAAACTCAGTTTTACATAGGTTGATTTGCTGGCAGTGTCATAGCAAACCTAAATATTTTGATACATATACTGTATCACAGAAATATCTTGATATATTAATTGTCATGATATGATATTTTTATCAGATCACCCACCTCTAATCATGATTTAAACATAGCTAGAGTTTCCCCTTACCTGAAAACAGCCAAGACATTGCTGTCCAACAATGGCTACTTCTTGAGTTTTGCAATAGAGTTATGAGCCTAATGTTGCAAACAAGTAATTTCAGCTAATAGCTTTTATTGCGCAAACTCTGTGTCTAAACCACCACATACTTGGGTCACTTCAGTTGGCTTTGTGGAGAAGCAGTCATAAAATATAAAAGCCAATCAAGTTCCAATATACACCACTATTTTCCATGGGGAGGAAGACTGGTGCAAAAGGTTTGTAATTTCCATATGTAAAGGATATGGATTTCTTGATGAGAATACAACCATCTCATCATGTTTAGGTGTTATTCTCTATGAAGGACATTATCATATTTATGTCTGTGCATTTTAATACAAAACATTTTTTTTTACTTAACTTTGACCTCATTTGTGGTTTTCCAGCTCGACAGTGGCAAGGACACACAGGTGAACATCTATGGCCTTCGCAGCAACACAGAGTATGAAGTCAGAGTGAGGTCCAAAATGAGGGGCTACAACTTTGGGGATTTTGGAGACTCCGTCTTCATACTTGTTCCCAGCAAAGGTGCAACTTGAGGCTAAACTTATTGCTAATAACCTCATATTCAATTAATGTGTTATTCGAATTAACAAAATCTCTACTTTTGTTTTTAGGCTCAAAAATCCCCATAACTACAGTGTTTATCCTCATGGTTACTGCTATTGGAATCATGTTGATCCTGATTGTGATGTCACGTAAACAGAAGTAAGAGACTACTTCACAGAATGTAGACAATCACAGAATGATTGTTTAGCCAAAAAGTGATGCTCGCGTTCATTAAAAATGTAGTAATTTGCAATATGTAGACAGAAAAATTACCATAAAGTCAAATAGGAAAATTCACAGGCTATTTAGTGCTTTAGTGTTTCACTTGTATGATGTGTAATCAGCATCTGATGGAAAGAGAATTTAAATTTTAAATTAAATCCTGTATTTTTAAAGATTAAAACTGTTGTTTCAGGCTTATGGTGATTCTTCTGCCACCTGTTCCTGGACCGAAAATCAAGGGAATTGATCCAGTCCTCCTACAGGTATTAAGTCTGTGATGTCTATTTAATGGTGTACAAAGTAGGGGTGGAAATGTATTAAAATTCACTTTATTACAACTGTAAAAATTAATATCACACTTTTAAACTGCTTGACATTAAGAGACACAGGCCCTCCTGAATATAACACTATGAGGGAACAGGAAATGGCTCGTAAAATCCTGAACTCTGATCTGCCTTCCTGCAAATATAGTAATATTTATTACTGTAGCAGAATGGTAATGATTCACAGTACCCTCTAGAATTATTGGCACCCTTAAAATGGCATAAAAATGACCAAAAATGATTGTATAAAAAAAAATTCAAATTTCCACTCAAACAATAGGAGATACTAATAAAACGATCATTCTCAGTAGAATTGCTTTTTAAAAAACAATGCTGTTTTCACTTGTGCAAAAATTAGACCTACCTAAGAAATATTTTAAATAAATGCAAACAAATTGTCATTCTTGTCATTTTTCATTTGGTCTCAATCCCCAGAAACGCTGGTACCTTTAATCATGCCCTGTTTCCCTGGGATATAAATATGAAGTTACACACATGTAAAATCCCTTTGTCAACCATTAATATGAGTAAAACCAAAGAACTTTCAACACAAAAGAGACAGATGATTGTTATTGACCAGCACAAATCAGGTAATGTAAAAATAAATAAATAAATAAATCATAAGAGGTTAATTAGGGCCATATCTAAAGGTTTCACATGTCTAAAATAATTGCACATTTGCCATAATAATTCTGGAGGGTTCTCTAACTACATCACATTGCGTTATCATACCAATATACTATTACACACTGGGTTCACACCAATTGTTTGTATCTATAAGGGTAACATTTCCTGAGGTATTTTGAACTTTTTGTCTTTATAGAAGGGCCAGCTAACTGAGTTCACCTCAGTCCTGGGAGCTCACCCAGATCTGCGTCCAGAGCTCTATAGTAATGACCCATGGGTGGAGTTCATACAGGTGGACATCGATGAACAAACTGAGATGATGGAAGGCTTGGACACACCACTCCTCTTCGGGGAATCTCATGTCTCTGACTCCCCTCCGACATCCAGCGGGTTCCAGGATGACGACTCAGGTCGGGCGAGCTGCTGTGACCCTGATCTGTCTGATCACGATCACCAAGATGCTCATCATCCTTCAACAAGTGCCCAAGATAGTTTTCACACTTTGATACCTCCTGCTAATTTGGGAGCTTTGCAATGTGTGGTTCCTCCTGCTCAAGAACCTGTATGGCAGAATTCCATTTACTCTCAAGTGGCTGAAGTCATGCCGTGTGGTGAGACACTGCTGTGCCCAGAGCAGAACATGTGCATGACTAATGACTGCAGGATTCAAGATAAAGCTACTGAGCATAAAGAGAAAAGGCCCTGGTTGATGGTGACCCTCAATGAAAGAGGTTACAGTGTCAACGAGCCAAGCTCTTACACAGCAAACCCTGGGTCAGAAAGCAATAATACTCCGCAACAGAATCAGAATGCCATTGCAAAACCAGAGATAACACCCATCTCCTCGGCCTTTCCTATCCTCACGATGCCGACTCCTCCAGAATACACTATGGTGGATGGAGTGGGCTGGAAAGATAGCCTTCTTTTGAAGACAAACAGCGCAGCAGCTTCTACTCTTGCGGCACCAAAATCTGGACCCACTCCTGAGGGATATTTGACCCCGGACCTACTACACAGCATTACTCCAAATAAGTAGTGCCAGAAATGTACTGAGGTGGGATTTGGAGAAAGAATGGATGAGTGTATTGGACGTTGTTAGCCAACACCAAACAAGACTGGGCTAAAAACTTGGAAGCCTAGCAGATTTCTCATTGACTGGTCCTTATTATATTACAGAAACATTTTAGCAAGATGGTCTTGAACTGGAATAAATTTATTAAATGAAATTACAATGGCCTATTTTCTAAGCTGTGTAAATATTGCAAATCATAGTTGATAACTGTGTACCACTTTAAGGGCTGATGCCTTACTCTAATGGAATTCTCTAGCTAGGTGGATTTGTATCTTTTGTATAAAATCTTGTCAGTGAATTAATTAACTTTTATATGGATGAAGAACCTGCTAATTTGTTTACATACAGTGAGTCTGCTGTCTAACAGCACAGTTAACAAATAGCAAGCATAAGCTAATTTCTGCTGAAGTGCACTTCTAAGTCCAGAGCGTTGTCTCTAAACCTCAGTACACCATGTATCTGGGTTACAACTTAAATGTCTCATCTTTTTTTGTGTGACTTTTCCTGTTTGTNTTTCTTTTCTTTTCTTTTCTTTTCTGATCTGCTGTGCCTAAGCCAAACTGTAGCAAGCAAAGTTTGTAAAAAGGAAGTGTCATATACATATACCCTCTGCGTGGCTTGTTAAAATGTACATAATAAATGTATATATTTTAAATAAAAAAAAATAAGCAATTAAATTTTACATTTATACACTTGTAATTGTAATTTGCGGCCTGAGGTAAGTTCCTTTAGTCATTGGAATCGATTCGAGAATTTGGGAATTGATTCAAAAGATTCAAAATTTGGATTCGACTCTCAATTCTTCAATTATTAATGCATGAGAATCGAAGAGCCGACTCTTTTATGATTCATCTGCCAGCTGCAATTCAACCGTGAATTTGCAAGTTAAAAAAAAAAATAAAAAATGAAGAAAACGGTTGTCAACCTCGATAAACTACTTCAAGATTTCAGTCTACTGGAGCAAGTATATCACTGACAACACAATACCACCTTGTTTGTTTGTTTGTTTTTTTCCTCAGAGAAATGAACAACAAGTAGCTGCAAAGTTTGTGGTTAGCTAGCTAGCTGAGTAGGCCGTGTTTGATTGATTTACCTGAAACAGCAGTTCTTTCTGTGTTCATAAAGAAAATAACAGAGCTAAGGGGGAAGAACAGCATCCTTGAAATAAAACTTGACGAGGCCAATAGACTTCTAAAACTGTCTCAGAGCAAGGAAAAACATTTAACTGAGGGTAAGTACAGGTTTAATATTAAGTTAAGATGATGTTTGGTGCTGAAGGATGGTTGCCTACACGTCAGTTTATGTCACTTATAAATTTACTAGTAACAAAATGAATAAAAATTTAGAAAAACATACAGAAAATCAGTGGATGAAAATATTAAAAAAAAACAAACATACAAAAAAACATCGATAATACCCGGAGCTGTAGCTGTATTGAATTGTCTGTACAGTTGAGTGCAAACGTGATTTAAATATTCTGTAAAAAATTTTATGCCAAATCTTTGTCTTTATAACTGCCTCCAACATTTTCATATCTTACAGATTACTTTAGATCCTCTAAGTGATTGTGATTGTTTACATTTCCTTTGCCTTTTAATCCAGACCTCATGGGGGATGCAAATTTATGCACCTATGGACTATTCGCCTGTAGACTTCCGCCCTCTAGTGGCGGATAATGGAACATCCACTAGCGCATATTCTGCTTATTACTGTAACTGTAATCTGATTAAACCTGTGTCTGTAGAGAAAGATGGATTTCTGGGAAGCATTAAGTGTCTTCAGCACAACTTAGAACAACAGTGTAACCTTCGAGGTAGGATATCTGCTAGCCATAATTATATTTTTGCAATTAAACAGTGAATAATAAAAGATTGCAGAGACATCTGGATGAGGTCCTTTTTCTCTTAATCTAGGTGAAAACGAGAAGCTTAAAAATGTCATCCTTACATTGAAGAAGCAAAATGAAGAACACTTGGTGGTAATCCACTTAATTTTAATCCTTTTTTAAAAAAAAAAAAAGGTTAGAGGACGAGGTGGGACAATGATTTTTCACAGTGCTTAATTATAATATAAAAAATACAATTTTATTTATTTGTTGCAAAACAATAGTGGTATATTGTGGTATATTGTAGTATAAAGAATAATTATGAAGTAATAAAATAATTTTAAAAATGTATTCATGTGAGTTTATGCTTTTATTGAGTTTGTTTTATTATTATTATTATTATTATTATTATTATTATTATTTATTTTTATTATTATTATGTTTTCCTTGAAATTTGATTTTGATTAGTTTATATTTAATTTAAATTTAATTTTGATTTTTTTATTATTATTATTATTTCTTATTACTATTTTAAAAAGCAGCTTTGTTAAACCCAAGGTTGCTTTACAGGAGGAAAACACAACCAGGTGGCATCAAACACTAACAGTAACAATATTAACAACAATAACAACACTCGCAAGAGGAAAAAAAGGAGTGTGAAAGAGAAAAGAAACATTTTCCTGTGTTCTGTATTAAAAGAAGAAATGAACGAACAGGACGACCAGTCCAGTTGTTGTAAAAGTATTCACGATACATACAGTAGCATCTGAAAAGTGTATCATGAGCAAATTTATCCTAATATGAATATTATAGATATTGTCATATGATTCTTGCCCATTTCTAGCATCACATTTTTTTTCCATAACGATTCGTAACAGTGAAATCTGAAAACCTGCCTGATTGTACATATAGGAGAGCAGAGCTTGTGTTCAGAGGCTGCAGTGTGAGATGAGAGCTTTGCAAGAGCAACACCAGAGGGAGACGGAGGACTGTGCTGCAGATACAAAGAGGAAATGTGAGAGCAAGCACACACTGCCTGTATCACCCTCAAGGAATAAACCGCTTGGGGAGCTGAGAATCAGTGACAGGTGGTGTAATTATAGCCTGACTTGAAGTGGAGTTACTGTTACCACCCTGAAGTTGATTCATTTTCTTTTATACAACAGTTAATTCTGCTCCACTAATTTAATTGGTCAAGCGACGTTCCAGGTGTGCCTATATTTCCTATAACAGCACTGGGACATTTCACTCTGCACATCTGTATTGTCCACATAAAATTCCACTCCCTAGTTCGAAAGGCTACGGCAGTAGAGTTAGCGACCTCATCAGCGGACGTGACAAATGATACCTTTGACTTCAAATATGAAAGCTTGTCAGATGAAGATGAAAAGGAAGACAGGATGCCAATTTTATCAGAAGACATTTGGCCAGTGTGTCTGAAATATCACCTATTCGATATCAGCGTCCTGTTTATAGAACTGTTGTATAAAAGCAACATCACACTCACAATTGTGTGGTTAAACTGAGCCCACGTCTGCCCTGAGTCACAGCCTTTACACTAAATACTAGCATGGCCTTGTGGCTCATCACGGGCATGAACCTGACTGTGTGCACAGTGCCTGTACTTTCTTGTACAATTATTATTTTTCTCCATTTAAATGTATTTATATTTGTTTTTTAGCTATACATCCTGCAACATTCACTGACTGACGTCTAAAAGTATTTAAACTCAGTTTTAATCATGATCACAATTTCTGACTTTCTTCATTAATTAAATGAAGCAAATATAAATGGACTGTGATATCTGTAATCTTAGCTAAATCGTTTAATTGGCTAGATATTGTTGCATTTATTTACAAGTTCTCTATTTGTATGTTTTATATGTCTGTTTAGCTGCTTCCTATGAGGACATACATATTTCTTTAGTTTTATTATAGTTGTATTTATATTTAGTATTTTAACTATCACTTGTTTTGCCATCAAGGTTTTAAAGGACTACAGGCTTAATATGTACAGTGTGAAAGAAAAGCCTTTTTTGTGTTTATTTAAAATGATATGTTACATGTTATATTCCTTAACTATCTATATATTTGTTGAATCGTTTTATTTGGTACAATTGTATGGTACAGCCTTAGCATGAGGGAGTGACAGGTTGATAATTCATGATGTTGCATGCTGTGTTCATTTAAAAGTGGAGTCGAAAGATGTTGAAATAAAAGAGGCTCTGGACAGAGAGGAGCGTGCGAAAGAAGCGATGAGACGGAAGATGAAGGACCAGGAGAAAGAAAAGCAAAGTGAAGTTCTGAAGCTGCAAATGGAGGTATATACATCTGATGCTTCTTCTTTACAGGTGCAGTGGTGTTGAGTTACATCTCCATGCCTGACCCCCTTTTAATTGCACAGTTTAGCGTTATTCCTACATGAATAAACTCCTCCGCTAATTACACAGCTCTGTGCCATCTGTAACATTTAGGCTTATTTGATTTAGCAAACCATGCATCCCAAGTGAAGCTTAATTTATATCTGAAGAAGTGGATATACCGCTGATACCATTTCTCTAAATCAGCTTAGGGTTTATCCGTTGCACGTTCACGTTTCAGTGGGAAAGGAAATGGACACATTACATTCAAACTTAAAGTAACTTAATAACCCATGGATCCAGCTTTATTCCTTAGTGGTTTAAAAAGTAGGGGAAATGGAGCTGAGTAACTGAATAACATTGCTATTATAAATTTGTTTAGTATGGATTTGTGTAAAAAGTCAATAGCTGAGGTACTTGCAAATTCACCACACCACATCTTATTAAATTCAGTGGAGAGCGAAATGACAGTTGCAGTGTGGTAAAATCTGGTTCAGCAAAAAAAAAATTACTGAAAGTAAACTTTATACAAATTATGTTCACCTGTAGTTTAGCCAAAAATGTATATTAGTGATCAGGTGTTCAGTTGTCAAAATGAAGAAAGTTGCAGTGTCCTACTGTTTTAGGTGAGTAGATTAAATGAGAGACATTTAATGTTAGCACTGGTCGCAACATCCCTGTCCTTGAAGTGAAGTCTGGGCAGGTGATTATTGTTATACCACTGCACTGTTTAATTCTCGAATCTGATTTCTCAGAAGGTGTCGATTCCAGCAGCTCTGACAATAGTGCATCTACAAATCACCGATTTACATTAATGCACTCGTTCTAATATGTTATCATTTCTATAGCAACAGATCCTTAACAGGGACATGTATGCTGGACACTCCACATAAAATAAGGCTGATGATACATGGATATTTTGAAGTGTTTAACAAAGAAAGAATATGTAAAGTTTGCTTTGGTGAAGCTTTCTATAAGGAAATATTTATTTAAATAATTTATTTATCTATGAAAGACTTTAGTCAGTGTCAGTGCTTTGAGGTAAAGCTATAACTTGAAGTTTTCCAATAAAGGCAAAGTCTTCGTGATAGAGGAATTTGTGGTTTTGGGGTTTCTTGTGACAAGCTGCATTTTTTAATCTTATTCATTTGAAGAGAGAGAAGGAAAGACATGTTAGTGAGGGAATGTGGGTGATGCTTTTTTCACAACAATGAACATAACCATAAATGGGTAAAAAAAAAAAAAAAAAAAAGTATGGTGTTTTATATATAAAAAAGATTGAATTATTAGCAAATTGCTGTGGTATAACAGGAAAAAAAAGGTTTGGGGATGTGCTGTTATAGGAAAATCGTTAACTGCAGGCTGTATCATTTATTGTTTCCGTATGACAGCATGACACACTGTTTTATTCCTTAATTAGCATAAACACAAGCAGGTAATTCACTCTGGCAAAGGGTGAATGCTGACTGCTGTAAATGTAAGCTCACTTCACATTCTCTATCAGAACATATCACAGTCTACAGTTTATTAGAAATATAATACTCAAGACATTAATATTTTCTCTAAGTAAAATCATCATAACTGAAACTAACTGAAAGGGGAGCAGCAGGATGTGGTGATTTGACAGATTACAATGAGCACTGACTGCAAATAATGCTGATTTCCTTTTCTTCTGTAGTTCAGCGCTAAGCTCGCGAGGGCTCAGAGTATGTCGGCGAAGAGCCAGCTGCAGCCACAAGCATCTGGGATCATTCCTCAGCACGTCTTTAAAAGAGTAAGTTGTCATTTCTATGATAAGAAATTTGTACCACCATTACTGGATGATAGAAAAGCAATGTATATAACAGTACCTCTGGTACTTAAGTACATAGTGTATACTTAGCTATACACTACTTAATTATTTAAGCAGGTATTTAATTACTCAGTTCAACGTCGAGTGAGTTGAAGCAAAAAAAAAAAAAATCAACAACTACTCTTAAATGTGTTCATTTATCTGCATTTATCTGAAAGGTACATTCTCAGTGCACAAATGGATTGAACTTATATCACCTCCAAAACACATTTCTCTTTCACAAAGCCTTTTCGTCTAAGCAGGGAGTATTAGATCTTGTACAGGGAGCAAGTCATAGTCCGGAACATTCGGTATGTGTTATGGTAAATGTAATTTTTAGCCATTTTAGTGTTATTGATTGTATGCGATTCTGTTTGGTCTTCAGAAGCTGCAGTTCCTACAGGAAGAGAAGAACAAAGAGATTGAGGCTCTGCGTCAGAGAGTTAAAGAGCTGGAACAGCAGAGCCTGCACACCTTCTCAGAGCCCCGTCTGAAGAGGAGAAAGAGCTGAACGGCTCTTTCACCTACAGCAATATGGCCAGTGGGACATCAGGCATTTCACATGTACACCACAATGTGCATTAACACAACACTGCGTGATATATTTTGTGACAATGTGAATGCCTGGTTTTGCATTCAGAATAATATCTATATACACCCAATGTTCCTTTTTTTTGACATTAATGGTAATATATGAGAAGAGGTCTTGCAGAAGCTGCTAAGAACTGAACGACTTGTGAGTTCAAATAAACATATGCTCAGTGCAGGTCAAAGCCTATAATCTCTTGATTAGAAATGCCTCATCATTCAATGCTTTACACACAGATCGTAGAGTATTAGGTACCTGGAATGTGTGGCCTCATTGACATAATCAGACTCATCTCAGTTATATGTTTTTAATTCCAGTTTGTGCATAATTGTAAAATACACCAACTGACACTATAAACAGATCAGGGTTCCTGGAATGTGTGGGGAAAATAACACAGCCGAGGGTATAGGAAAATATTTATTTCCAAACTTTCTTCACCAATTATAAAATCCATAACCCAAGTGAATTATTATTATTATTATTATTATTACACCTGAGCTGATAACAGTGAGCGAAATCTCAGCACACTAACCCTAAAAAAAGGAGCAGGATGAATTCTGTACTGTATAGGGCTATATTATAAGCTAAGTTTCAGACAAATGGATGGTGCTTCACAGTGGGCAACCCAAGATTTTTTAATGCAAATAGGTGGAATGTTCTGCAGTGGCCAAGTCCTGGACTGACCTTAATCCTTGCATGCATGCATTTCACTTGCTGAAGGCAAAACTGAAGGCAAATGCACCAAGAACCAGCAGGATCTGATGACAGCTGCACTAAAGGCCTGGCAGAGCATCACCAGGACAGAAACCCGGAGTCTGGTGGTGTCAATGGGTTCAAGATGTCAGATTTGCAACCAAGTGTTAAAAATGTCAAATTCATTTATGACTGTTAGCTTGTCCAATTACTTTTGGTCCCTTAAAAAGGTGAGGGGGAGGTCACATGCACTTCGTGGTCAAATGTATGTGGACACCTGACCATGTGGACATATGTAGGTCTTCCCCAAACTGTTGCTGCAAAGTTGAAAGTTGTATAGGATGTCTTCGTATGCTGTAGCATTACAGTTGCCCTTCATTGAAACTAATGCTTTTGTGGCTGAATGGGCAAATCTCCACAGCCATGCTGCAAAATCTAGTAGAAAGCCTTCTCCGAAGGTTGGAGGTTAATAAATCAGCAAAGGGAAACTAGATCTGGAATGGGATTTTCAGAAAGCACATATGGGTGTGATGGTCAGGTGTCCACAAACTTTTGGCCATATAGTGTGTAAAAAGCACTGTACTTCTTATACCATTCACCCTTGTTGGATGTATATACCCTTAATTTAAAGCTGAAAGACCTCGAGCTCATATTCATTATGTAATTTCAGCTCCAATATGTTGTGGTAGTAGATAGCTAAAATAACAAGAGCTTTGTCCGTGTCCAAATAATTATGGACCTGACTGTAGTTTACTTCTCATTATTTCTCATTAGCAGTGTGCAGACAGAACGCTTTTTCAGTGTACTGCACTCTATAACTGAGTGCCACCTGCCATAGCTCACCATTACAGGGAGACATATCAGAAAATTGTACATATTATTATTATACTGAAACGTTTGCATAATATGAAATGTAGACCTGTTAAATTTGTGACATTTTGGCTGATGATTTTGTGTGATATACAAAATAATTTGTATATTCATGTTAATGAAATAGTCACGGGTAGAGTAGGATTTGTACTGCATGATATCTCAGAGTTCTACCATAAAACTACTGTGCTTCTATTTGCAATGTTTCTGTAGCTTGCACCTAATCCAGGCTTTCAGACTCGCACTCTTACACTAAAAAGTTGAGCTCTGCCTCTGGGTAAATATTATTGAATATAAAATTTAATATAACATCATAGCATGCTCAATGAAAGCATTACTAGGATTACTCAGTTAATATACACATGCTTTTATTGTACCTTGTTCAACCTTGTTGTAAAAGGTTGAGACTGACTTGGCAGATTATGAAGCTAAGGATAATGACATTGTGTCAAAGAGGGACAGCCCTAATCTTATTTAGCAGTTACGTAACATCAGGTCTTTCCACTGAACACAAATCGGAGATCAACTTCCTTACAACTTTTAAACTGATTTAAAAGTTCCAAGCTGATTTTATTATTATTAAAAGTGCCTTTTTCTCAGGATGCCAAATGCAGCATAAAGCTGATCTATAAAAATCTCCCACTGATGCTTGAGCTTGTGTCCATCAATTCGTCAGTCCATCATCTCACTCGTTCTAGAAATTGGGGGATTAAAGAAGACCTAAATAAAGCTTAAGGTTAAGATGTTTCTTGGGAGTGTAATCCCTCCTTCATTGTGAGGTTGGAGAATAAATTAGCACTTGTAGGTCTAGAATCTCCCCAAGAGAGCTGACATTATTCATCTGAATGGGTAATAACACGGTAACATGGAGAGCAGCTGAGCACACACTGGATCAAAATCTCTCTTTAAAAGCCTTTTCTGCCAGTGGAGTTCTCCACTGGAACATCATCAGACTTTCTTTATAATAGCATAACATCTCGCATCCCAGAAAGTTCATACGAGTATGTGGAAATCTGTGCTGGAAACAGGTGCCTTCATCTCATTCGAGAAGCAGAATGCAAGGGTGAGACCTGAATTACGCTTTTGATTAATGTTATACGTTCTTTGTTATTCTTTGTTAATTTAACTGTTTACTGATGCTGTGATCTAAAGAATTATAACTATTATAATGACAAAAATAATCATTGGATAATAACCTGTATAACAATGTTTAGATTATTTAGATTTAGTATATATTTAGATTAAATGTATGTTAAAACTATGGTTATGATTATTTCTAAATTATATTAGGAAGTGGACATGCTTTGAACATAGTCCCATTTTTTTATGGCATTTCCTGTAAGTTAAACTTAATACCATTTAAGCAAATATATGACAATAAACCAAATATAAGATTATAAAACCTACTTCTAGCTTTTTTTTTTTTTAATTAATTAATTTCAAGCATGAAATTGTCTTGTTCTATTGGCAGATAATTTTGCTAATTTTTAGCATCTATTTCTAGGAAGTAGCAACATTATCCAGCAGAACAGGAAAAGCTTGAAATTGGTAAAAACAAAAAATGTCTAGAAATAATAGGTATAATGATCTTATATTTGGTTTATTGCAATCTTATAATAGGAAATAAGGATAAGATATATTTGACTATATTCAAGATACTTCCATTTGCTAAGATATTTATTTCTAGACCTGTGATCATATCATTTCAAATATACCTATGTATTTTGTGAATTACAAAGTCACCATAGGCTTGGTACAATACACTCATTCAACAATGTTTTGCCCTAAGATTGTGCTCTAATTTTGTTTTCATTTTAGCCTTAAAGAGAAAACGACAATGCCTGCGAGCATGACTCTGACGTCTGCACCTGTGCCGTGTCACAGCCTATATAGCCTTTCAGATAGC
>CM074959.1:11867728-11887824 GCA_037577455.1 Pangasius macronema | reverse complement strand
GGATTTGGAGCGCGATGTCGCACTCGAACTCTTCATCCATGGCCAGGACGCAGAAGGACACGCTGTCAGGATCACTGAACAAATCAAAGCAAAACAGTGCATGAGCTTAAATTCACTTTAGTGTAGAGTATAATGTTGAAATATGGCCTTGCATAGCAGGACTACTCACTCATTCATGATTTTTGCGCACTCGTAGACGCCGACGGTGACGCGACCCTCAGCCTCGGCGGACTGCAGAGCCTCAACCAGAGATCTGCTCTCATTAACCATCTTGAGTTGGGTTTTTGTAGTGGTAGAAGAGTTGTATGGTGTTTCCTACTGGCACGCTCGCACAGTTTGGAATGAGTTTCTGGTGACACGCGTCTCTTATTTATACCCGGAAGCCGGCACGCGCTTGCAGTCTGATTGGCCGAGGCAGGACAATAAAGGAACGAGCCATCCGCGGCGCGTGCCTATAGACATGCATGACATCTCAAAGAATTCATAATGGAAAAAGGTCAATTTTGCACGCTGCTGACTTTTAATTTGCTTCTGTTTTTAATAGAAAGCTTTTGTTGACTGTAGACGTGAGGGCACGTGCACTGCAACATATATGGGAGTTTGTAAAGATTACAGTAGATTTGATATATTTTCACGTCATAGGTTGCAAAGTTTGCTCATAAATAAAATGTATAAAATGTGAATGAAATCCTTAGATGCAGATGCCGCAACAACAATGCAGCTGCAATGCGATAAAAGTAAACATATGGCAAAGTTATACTACAGTTATGCTACACTAATATTAAAATAAATGCACATAGTTACAGTGTGAGACTGCTGCAGTATGGAGACCTGTAAGTCAGTAAGTGAAGTGCAAAGCAGAGTTGTACCCACTTTATCGTTTCATGTGAATAAAAGAGTAAAAGATTTGTGCAGATTTTACGTTTCATGTAAATAAAAGGAAGCTCAGCTAATCGTTTGCAAACAAATCTCTTTATTTTTCTTCTGGGTTTTAAGCAGCACTGCAGGAACACGCTTGAGAAAAGAAAAGGTCTGAAAAGGTTTGTGGTGTATTAAAAAATGAAAAAGCAATATATCTATATTTTTTACAGTATAACAGCCAATAATTATAGTTCTGTTTTGGGTGACGTTCATGACAAAAAGGCAACGACTTACAAAAAGATAATGTTTAGAATTGAACTTGTGCACATCAGAATTGAAACCAGGGGTCTTGTGGTTGTATCTGTTCATCAGCAGACACGCGTGGCTGTTTTGCATACGCAAAGGTGGCCCGACTTTGGACGCGTGGCAAGTTAAGACGCACAACATCCCCCATCTCTCTCTCTCTCTCTCTCTCTCTCTCTCTCTCTCTCTCTCTCTCTTTGTCTCTCTCTATCTCTATGGCACAGGCAGGGCACATCTGCTCTTATGGTGGATTAAAGGATCAATAAACTCTGGCTCGTGCTCGAGGCAAATATCTAAAGTATTGTTGAGTAAGCAGTTTGCTGCATATGCATTGATTTGGATGGGTATGTTTTGAAGAAGAAGAAGAAGAAGAAGAAGAAGAAGAAGAAGAAGAAGAAGAAGAAGACTTACATAGAATTTGTCATATATACAAGCTCGAAGTGTTTTACAGAGATAAACATAGACTATAAAATAATTTAACTGACAAATGAAGTGTTACTTCTGAACATAAGATAAGAAGATATGACAAACTTTATTCCAACTTGCTCAAGACAATACAAAAACAGTGAAGAGATGTTTATTATGTAATAGGTAATACAATAGTTCATGCAATAAAAAATACAATATAATTATTTTAATAATAAATAATAAAATATTTTTACTGAGACTATAGTATGCAGCATTTCCAATCCTTTAAATCCTTCACAAAGTTAATCCAACACAGGAGTTTGTTTTCTTGCATCTTTGAGTCAGCTGCAAGGAATTAAACCTAGTATTCCACTAATTAAACTTATTAAAGATAGTAGGGGTAATAGTAACAGGATACAGAGTGGGCATGTCAAAGTGTCCTCTGTTTTCAGGTAGCTCGATCCACTTCCTGTCTGCCAGTAGCACGCGCCTGCTGTTGCTCTCAGGACAATAAGAAGCAGGGCAGCCCATTAAAAAGAGCCGGATTTATGAGGGCTAACCTACAACTCTGTGTGTGTGTGTGTGTGTGTGTGTGTGTGTGTGTGTGTGTGTGTGTGTGTAGTGGAGGGAGGGTGCTAAAAGTGATTGTTCACGGGACCACCTGTCACTCGCGAGCACGCACGCAGTGCAGCAGCGCGAGACGGACGGACGGGCTGCAGATGTGACGCGCGCACAATACCGAGAGGCAGGCGTGCTGCACGCGCCTCTGCTGAGGTCAACTCTGCGGTTCGCGTGCATGCAAATTGAATTCAGACTTCTGCAACACTCTAGCTGCAAAGAGTGCACCGAGAAAATGCGCACTTACGCCTTTATATTAGATTGCTAGTCAAACTCTTCATTATTCATACACAGGAATTCAAGCTTCATGGGATTCATGCATGTGAACTAGCCTGTAGGTTCCACTGCAGAATGTAGCACTGATTCATTATTCAATGTTTATACTACACACACACTCTCATTACTCAGGAGTTTCTTGTCTAATTAGGTCTCAATTCTTATAAAGGCAGAAAAGTTGCACTATGTTTGTCTAACATGGTCGTATGTCTTTCTAAAGGAAAACTCAGTACAAAACCTCAGTGCACATTTGTTATGCTTTACTTTAATTACTTTGGTGTGTTAGATGAACAATAGCTTTAGGTGCTGCAGGGTGCTGCAGGGTGAGGGGTAAAGGGTGAGTGGAGTGGGTGTATCCTAGCGAGGCCCCTCCATCTGCTCCTCTTCTGCACAGTAACAATAGGCCTGAATCTGTCAGCGTCAATCTGCTCTCTGTTCTCTCAAACAACACGACATTTCTATCTGCAGTCCTGTTTTGTTTTGCATTGCATTTTTGTTGTCCGATCCCTAATGCTATAACACAAATGCACTATCTGACTGATCGCAAACGGGCCATTAACCTAGAAGTTGCTTTATTTGCTTAACGTCTTTGTATTTCCAAACGCTAAGCTAATCATTGCAGCGAATGATTCAGCTAGCATTGTTACAGTACTAAGAAGCGACACTGAGAAACTCTGCACCGCTCCTAAAGGTTTATGAGTTTATAAGGTTTATAATAGTTTCTCATGTGACGTGCATTTTGTTTACATTTATTATTCTTTCAGATGAATTTGCAAAGTGCTTCCCCCTTTGCAAAGCTTCTGTGTGTCACGTGACTCGGGGCCCCAGAGCCAGGCAGATTGCATGGCAGAGCGTCATGGCACGCGTTACTCATTTGCATGTGTATAGGCGTCCAATAATAGAAGTTCTGAATTGACAATAGGGCTGTTTCAGAGCCTCCACCTGTCCTTTTGCACAGGGAGGGGTTCATGTGCACACTTTCTTTTTTCTTCAGCAGCTGTAACAGGCCTACTCAGTTTTAAAAACCTTTTCATTTTTACTCATAAATACTTTACTAGGTCAATGTTCATGCTTTTTTTCTTATCATTTTTAAAAAGTTTCACAATCTTATTATAATTAGTCTGTATATAACCTCCACTGGCCAGCACAGACGTTTACAACCTTTATAGACTAGGATAAATACTAATTATAAAGTTATGCTGGCTTCAAAGTCCAAAGCACATTTTAAACAAGCAATATTCAAATGAAGTGTTGTTCTAATTCTCATAGACCATGCATTCGACAACAAACTTGCATTTCCATATCTAAATATAAGATTCAGATTTATGCTCCTCTTGTGCAAAATTGTTTTAAAGTACCGTGCAGTCCAGGATACAAAAAGAGGCCCTGGATTATCTCCATCAATCTGCCACGAGCCGGAGTGTGACAATAGTATTAGCATACCAATGCAGCACGGGCCAATCAGGACAAGCGCCTTTCACGCGCACCACGAGCCCAAGAATATAAAAGCCGACGCCTGGCTCTGGTTCAGCACCAGTCTTTTGCGGACTACACTGAGCTCTGCGTCTCTACCGTACTCGTCTCGGAACGACTCCTAACACCAGCATCATGACTTTTGAGGAAGTTGCCATCCAGAAGCCCAGCGAGAGAGCTCAGGGCACCGGCAAAGCTCTGGAGGAGCTTTTGGTGTCTGCAAAGACGAACGAATGTCTCACCATCGGCGTGTATGAATCTGCTAAAGTGATGAATGTGTAAGTATCCGGGTTGTGCACTTGCTTTAAGAATCACAGACGTACCTTCCTGAGGTTGATTGAGTCCTGAATGTGATGCGTGATACTCATGCACTGTTTTGCTTTGATTTGTGCAGTGATCCTGACAGCGTGTCCTTCTGCGTCCTGGCCATGGATGAAGAGTTCGAGTGCGACATCGCGCTCCAAATCCACTTCACTCTCATCCAGGCTTTCTGCTTCGATAACGACATCAGCATCGTGAGAGTGAACGACGTGCAACGTCTGGGCGAAATTGTCGGCGCTAAAGATCAAACTGAGGACTGTCACTGCCTTCTTATCACGGTAAGACATGCCACTTGTGCTAGAGCAATGTGCCTACAGCATCAGCCAGCGCATTTCACACGGCATTTAAATGTACCGAACAAGTGAGCTGAGGTGCTCATCATCATTTTTATTTGTTTTCCACAGAGTCCAGCTGATGGTTCGTGGGAAGACCCAGCTCTGGAGAAGCTGCACATGTTCTGCGAAGAAAGCCGCCGCTCCAACGACTGGCTTCCAGAGATCACTCTGCCAGCTCGCTGATCTGCTGATGGGACTCTTCTCACACGAGAGGCTGTTAACCCTTCATGGAAATACATGCATCCTTTGAATAAAGGATGATGATGATGATGTATCGTCACATCCCTGGACGCTTCTGAGGAGGCTCTAATGCAGTCCAGGCAGCGCGGGGCATGCAGGCCCGAAGTGGCCTTTCGCCTCACGGTTCCGTCGCTTCTCGTCCCGTCCATGCCAAGATGGTCCTCCTTCTTTATGTGAACGAGGCCGGGCATGCCACGAGAGCGACCCAGCGGCCCTCATTCTTTGTGCGGATGAGGTTTGGAGAGGAAGGAGAAAGCGAGTTTGTGCTCCACAGCGCAAATTTCGCATCATGCGTTAGACACGCAGAGGACGCGGTGGTGCGTCGTAGCGACGTTTTTGAGAAAAATGGACTTAACATCAGGGACATTTTTTTAAACAAAAAAAAACGTAATTGCCGCACAGTATAACGTACCTTACTGTCGGCAGTGTGCTTCTTTCCACTTTCCAGAATTGTCTTATTCTCTAAAGGTTTAACTTTAGAAATATTTATGACAAGAAATGAAGTCTAAAGGTTTCACTTTAGAAAAAAACAAAAAAATAATAGGGAAACTAGTTAGAGAAAATGACCTTTCTGTAAAACTTTCATTTAATTGTGAAAAAAAATAAAGAAAATAAACTCAACTGGTATATACCTTGGTTTCATTTGTACATTCTGCTCATACTCATTCTGGGACTTCTTTTATGCTCAGACAAGTGCAATTTATAGTTGATTAGACTGAATAAGCTTGGGTCAAGTGACCTTAAGTGTTAAAATTGGGATGTGATTAGCATGGCACAATCAGCACACATTATCCAATTGAAACAGTGTTTACATTAATAATCTATGTGTATACCAAATTTTTACACTGCCATTTGATCATTTGACAGATGATATGATTTTTTTCCAAAAGTAAAGTCCAATAGAGACAGAATCATTCCCAAATGCTTAAATAAGAGGCTGAGTTTTCTTCTTCTTCTTTTTTTTTTTTCAACCAACCAAAAGCAAAAAAACCTTGGGTATAACGCAATCAGTCAAGCAACAAACAAATAGTGTAATAGCAATAATAGTGGTGTAAACAAACACAATGTACACTGCTTTGCATTCATGGTAGTCACATGAGAAAAGAACACACCAAGGTATAAAGACATTATGTCTGGATAAACCTATAAGCATCCACACTACACTCAAGCGGAGAGAGCTGAGGGTGTTGCAGTGTTCAAGTGTTTTCTGGAAAATCTGTATCTTCAGGAGTTGTTAAACATTGTGAGAGAAAATGTCCAAAACTGTTAAGACCCCTTACTATATATACTATCTATAAGTATCTGAAAATAGACACAGAACCTTTGCCTGGTTAGCTTGGTTTAAGTAAAAGGATGAGAAAGACCCATAAAAGCAGTGAGTTTGACTGGTTCTGTGTGAGCTGCTATAGAGAAGGCCTGTTAAAAGCACTTTAATGGCACAAGAAGTGCTCGTTTTTAGTCATTCAAAATCACTATAAAGTGTAATCAAGAAGCTGTTTAATCAAGAAGGTGGCATCTATCTGCTGCCCTGTGCTGGGCAAAACCTTGTGTTGGTGAGAAAAGTGAGAGGCTGGAGGAAAGGCCCATGTTTCACTCCTCACGTTTATAGTGTAACATTAGCTTCAACATTTTGCATAGTTTACCAAGTGGTTAAGCGACGAGACTTAAAGTTTGGAAATGTAAAATAACATATAGCAAACTACATGACTTTCATAAAAATAATATTGGTAACATGCTTAACCATTCATTACTGTCTCTCTCTCTCTCTCTCTCTCTCTCTCTCTCTCTCTCTCTCTCTCTAAATTATTGGTGTAACGTAATGCCATTATCTGTATCAGTACATATTGAGTGCTCAAAATATTTGTATCTGTTTTTTATTCAGATTAAAAGCAGAACCATCTGTACTGGAAGGTTTTTTTTTTTTTTTAGATTAGTTGGTTGTTTTTAATGTTAACCCTACCACTATACACAAGAAACACTGGAAAACGACGTGATTTCGAGTGCAATATTGCTTAAATATATACTGCAAATCAGAAATTTGCACCACTGTTAACTTTTTCCCCAAAAAATGATGAGAAAACGAATCTTTTCCTACACCCAAACATTTGGGCTTCTTGTACATTCTTGTACAGTTTTTTCATTGTAGATGAAACCAGGCAACTCTCCTCTCCAGGTTTCTGATTCGATCTTGGGTTTGGGTTACTGTCTGTGTGGACGGCTGCATGTTCTCCCCATGTGCACGTGGGGTTTCCTCAGGGTTCTTTGGTTTCCTCCAGCCTCCCTAAAACATGGTGGTATAAAGTTTGCCTATGCTAGATTGCCCCTAGGTGTGAATGACTGCGTAAATGTGTGTGTGCATGGTGGTCTGTGAAGAACTGATGGCCCACCCTAGTCCAGTGTACCAGATCCACCATGACCCTGACTAGGATAAAATGCTTACTGAAGATGGATGAATAAATTTGAAAGAATAACCTTTGAAATAAACAGATTTTATGTGCATCTTACAGGATTTTATTTTAAATAAAGTGCTTACAAAAGATCTGCACATTGGATCTTTTGTAAGGAAGTTTAGGTAAAACAATTTATAGTAAATGACATTACAGTAATCAGCAACAACGTGAATGGCTCTCTGTCCGATGTAAATGGGTTTTTTTTGGGGGGGAGGCAGACAAACCAAAAGGGCAAACGAATACTCAAAAGACGTAATGCAAGAAAAAGGTCATGCGATCAACAAACAGGCTGGATGAGGCAAAGAACAAAAACAGAGTTGAAACCGGATAAACAAGGCTCAGTCTCATCAGTGTGAAACCACAATTAAGACTTTGCAAAGAACTGAATTAAGTCCAGGCTATTTAACTGGCGCAGGTGATTGTAAATGAGTAAAATGAGTCAGTTTTTTGAGTCAATGCCATTAGCTGAACTTTGAAAGCTGATTCGCATATATGCTCCAGATCATTTTTCGTCCTTTCTTTATGTTTGTTAATGTATTTAATGTCATTCATTCATTCATTCATTTCTTTATCAAATGTGAGCTGTTCATTTGCATGAATGGTGAGTTGTATGTTTGACTCTTAACTGTATATGAGGTAAGTGTATTAGTGAAGGTGATTGGTTTAATTAAACACAGACATACTGACATTAATTATTTGACGATTTGGAAGCTGAAAGAGTTGTCTCATATTGATAAGCTGAGCCAAAAGAAATGACTGAAAACTATTACTGTGAACAAGTGTGAGCAACCAGAACTCTGGCAATTGAGTGGGTATATGGATCATGTGTCAGGTCACAGGTCAGGACAAGGCTTGAGTTGGGATTCACTGGAAGTGTTGTTTGTGGTTTCAACAGGAGCAGAATAAGACGTGACACTCTCTCGTGATATTTTTGCTTGATAGCTTTATAAATAGTCTACGTTCTCAGCTCCAGGCCTGGAAGCCAACTGTTCTGCACAATTTTAGGTTTTAGATAGAAAGTCGATTCTGTAGCTGAGGTTAGGATCACTTATGACAAAGGTGAGTGTATTGTGGGCCAAAAGGGCCCCAAATGTAAGCAGCCAAACTGGCGCAAATGCAATCAATCACATCAACCCAGTGAGCACTGACAGACCAAAGATGTCCATCACTGACTTAAACTGACCTATGAAAAGATGTTACTGATCCAAGTTTTGATTGGATTCTTAAGTATATGAAATGTTTGAAATGATAATAATTTGAATGTCTTATATTTCTCATCAAAATCAAATCAAAATCATTAACGTGAGACACATCTTTTAAAGATGGAGTGTTCACTGGGTGATGCTTAAAATTTTAGCTAAATGTGGCCTGACTGTAAGTTTTGTATCATATCAGGCCTGAGATGCAATCTCATACATGGACCAGGATTGGGCCCATATATGTACCCAACTGCTGGAACATGAGCTATTAAAAAAAAAAAAAAAAAATTGTCAGATGCGGGTAAAATCGTGAAACTAGTAGTGAGTTTTCAGGACTGGACCCTGAAATAGTCCCATATTATCCAGCCCACTGCTACAATGTGCACAAATTTACCTTTTTCCCATAAATGTTGCTTATCGGCCAGGGCATGTTTGGTGTCTGAAGTTTTCTTCGTCTGAAGTTTGCATTGGATCTAATAAAATGTAGATATTACTGGAGAAAAAAATCTAAAAAGCCACAATCAGGGTTTAAAACTAGGAGTAAAATCATTAAAACCCCAAATGTCTGTTAATATGTACATATGGATATTTATAAGGAAAATGTGGAATTATGTGATAGAACAGGGCCAAATGGATCTTACATTTATATTAATGCTTGTAATGAAATAGGCAATATGAGTCAATTAAATTAGCCACATTATCACTACTGTGGATTTAACGTTTGTGGAATAATAACCCTGCCTCTGATTTGCCCTTTATGACTGAAGGCCTTTCTCCTCAGACTCAGATGGAAACAGCTTGTGATTGGCTGAGAAAGTGCCATCTGGCAGATGAACAGCGAATCCCCCGTGGTCTCAAATGTCTGATCCTACAGTAGGATGGGCAAGCACAAGAAAAGAGAACTATATGCAACATAAGAAAAAAAAAAAGTGCCAGCACTCCTGGATCCACTTAGAGTTTGATAGTTAGTGGAGATTAACATTGTTAATGAGACTGATATTCCTGAAATATTCTGCTTTTGTGTCCTTTAAAAGTAGAAAGTCCTTTTTCTTTTGAGCACTTGTTTACATAGTGTTTTTGTCATACCCAAGCAAGACACCATTCATGTTACCTACTCAATGTGCTGGATAAGCAGTAACATCAGTTCCCCAACACTATAACCTGCATATCAAGTACATTTCAATATTAAATGATTTGATAAGGAATATCTGCAGGTAACATCAACAAATATCTATAAGTAATGGGAAGTTGCTGACAGAAGCCTTTTGACGAAAGCTAGCATTTAGCACTCATGCTAACAATGCTGTTGACCAATGAGTTGTAGCAACTAACTCGCTTAGTTGGATATCTGGAGTAGAGTTATGAAATATTATATTTGTTTCTCTGGTTTGAGATTTTGTAGCATCTTAAAGAGGCCTAAAAATATTCTGCAGAATGATAACACAGAAGAACCATTTTTATTTATCGATCTTTAACTATTTTTGTTGGTTCCACAGAGAACGTAAACGATGAATGGCATAAATATTGAGGAATCTTTGTGGTGGAAAAATGTTTATGCATTTTATTGTTGTAACAACAACAACAAAAAAACTTAATCAAAATGCATAAGGAAACAAAAATGATTTGACTATCATGTTGTTTTTATATATTTTTATTTCATTTTTTTTTTACCAGCCTTCCATCTTGGTTGTTTTCACATGATGCCCAAGCTGCAAGATGATTGGTTGGATTGCAAAAAATAATTTGAGGATGATGCTTGCCTTATTTTTGGTGATGCACTCTTAGAAAAAAGGTTCCTCCAGGAATTTTTAGATTTTTGTTCCTAAATGGATTCTACTGGGAACCCCCTGCAATAGAGGAAACATTCTGCTGTAGGTTTTATATAGAAGGGTTCCCTTAGGTTCCTCTTTTTATCTCATTTTTTCACCAGCACAACAGCCGCCATCTTGATTGGTTTGCTGCAACTGATTGGTTGGGTATCTCTGATGTTCTTAAAACCTTAAAAACCTTAAAAAAAAACATTTCTGTTCTGGAAAAAAAAAACTGGAGGCAGCACTTTCTGATGCTTCTTTTAGGATTACATGTAAAATATAATGCTTGATAGAACATTGGCATTTGCAGTCACAGACTTTTCAGTGATATTTAATTTTCTTAAGTCTTAACATGAGTCTACATTATTTGTGATTTCATCAATACACATATTATTTGACTTAAAGACCAGTGCACCATGTTGTGGGAGTGAACAGCTGAACTCTGGAAGCATCTGAATGACCTCTGGCCTTCTCTAAACATCCAAAAGGTTTAAAAAAAATAGAAGCAATCAAATGAGCCAGTGCAGAACAAAGCAGCAACATGCAGGCAGCCCTTATTGTCAGTGAGCGCCTGCTGACCGCAAACACAGAGCCAGGCCCCCAAACCCTGGACTCCTCAGTCTACCCAGCAACTAGGCCACAAAACCTGCTCCATCTGCTGCTGTGCATAATGAGCTGGAGCTTTAGGTGCAAGCAAGCACTGAGGGGGAGGAGGAGAGGAAGAGGAAAAGGACGACCCTGTGCCTGGCACAAGCCTTCTCCTTTTAAGTTACATTCCCTCGGGGGACCTGCTGCTGCTTCCTCAGTCATCATGGAGCAGTCTCTAAAAAGACCTCCTGTCAGGCAGACTGGGTGTTCTTCTAGTGGTTTAGGGAGCAAGAGAAGGAGGGTACACACATGCTGCTGAGATGAAGCCTGCTGTCACATAGGCACTGATTGATATAAGCCTTGGGGAGGGACCTTGACTAGGACGGGGGTCTCCTTTCGCCAGTGCTTTCAGCTGTCCTGTGGCTTGAAAGAGGGCTTTAACTGCAATGTCACAATATTTCATTCCATATATGCCTTACCCTCCCTCTTTTGGTCCCCTTTTTTACAAGGGTCCTTGCTACCACATGACTGCCTCTTGAGTGCCTTGTCCAGGTCCCTGTTGACCTAATCAGAGTAAAACATCTAGTGAACTGGGATGGGGATGTCCCTCGAGCCAGAGCAGATGGTGCTGAAGGGTGAAAGGGTGACGGAGAGGACAGGGACACAGGTCACCATGGACACAGACATCGGTATTCCGTGTTTTCTCAACAGATACCTTATCAGAAACAAGCTCTGACGCGTTTTGGTGGAAAGTGAAAGAATGAGTTGCTTCGCTTTGATTGTGATGCAAACAAAACCAAATTACAATGGCAGGACTGTGAATAGTTTTTGATGTGTATCTAAACATGCATGGAGAAAGAGTGCTGGAGGCAAACTTCACTACTTATCAGCCTAAATGGAATGCATCATATTTCTGGCAAAACATCAGCAGCAATTCATTTCCAAAAGCCAGCCCCCTCTCTTTTCAACTTTTATCGATGGCGCCTGCCACCATCCCTCCATGCTAATATGTAGAACTTTCTTAATTGGCCAGTTGCTGTCCCCCGTCCTACCATGGCGGCCTGGCAGATTACGGTCTGTAGAGTGAGGGGCTCCAGTCTGCACGCTATGGTAATCACTCATTATGTGGGCCAGCTGTCTCTTTGTGTGTAGTCAGAGGGTCAGGCCTCCTGCCTAATGCTGGCCTGCTCGTCCCTGCTCCAGTGTGGGCCTCTCCTCCTCCTCCACATCACCTGCTCAAATATCCATCTGCAAATGGAGATCAGCCTGATAGAGCTTGGCCGTAGCTGATTATTGTCTTAAACTGACCACAAGTACTGATTCATACAAGGGTTCAATTTGTGTTAGAACAACCACATAAATGGTTAAAGAATCATGGACCAAAAATTTGGTTCTTTATGGAAACAAAATGGTCTCACTCTTTCAGGCAGTTTATTTTGAAGAGTATTGGCGAGGAGGCGGTAGCTTGTCTTAGCCTTAAAAAACTTGGGGAAAAAAGGGTTATTCAATGGTATTTTTTGGATAGTTAAGAATTCTTAGCTACTGGGAACCATCTTGCAACTGCCTAGCATTAATGAAATGTTGAAGCAATGTTGTAGCCACATTTTATAAATATTATGTAAACATTTCTAGAACTGCAACGTTCTGCTAACCTTAATTTGTTAGCTGGGATAAAACAAAACAAGGATGCAAACACAGCATCTAATCTCCATCGATAAAGGCGTAGTGAAGCACTGTTCACTAATTTCATCAATCCTAATCACCTGATATTCCTGACATCTCTGCTGTGTAAACAGTACCAAACTCTGAACGGGGCAGGTAGCAGGTGTGAAGCATTCCAGTGTGTATTGTGAGCGTTTTGTGTGCGATTACTTGCATATGCAGGTGGAGGAGAAGATAAGATTTCAGACTGTCATGCTGAATGCAGAGATCAAAGGTGTGTGGTGCTGACACATGCTGCCAACTGTTGCCAAAATACAGATAGATATTGCTATGAGTCTGGGGATCAGCTGTCCATCTGAGAGGCCTGGAGTGGCTGTGATGGTGGCGGTGGTTAGAGGCTGTGTTTGTAGAGGGGTGGGGTATAAGGAGACAGTCTGTAGTGGCCAGCTGTGCTGTGGCTGGCCCTCAGGCTTGCACAGGAGCCATATCAGATGCCCCCCTTCTTCCCTCCACTCCTGTTTCTAGTAAGCACACAAAGGCTATAGCTGCTTCAAAAAAGGGCTGGGGTAAGGGGTGGGTGGGGGGGCACTTGCACACAAAAGTGCACTGAGCCCCCTCGTCAAAAGGAAAAAAAAAGAAAGAAAAAAACTGCCCTCTTTTGTCAGAGGCCTGAAAGAACGGCGTGGCACAGTGGCAGCTGTTGCGCCTGCACAGGACATTTGAGATGCTCCCTTTCACAAATACAAAGTCTGGAGTGTGGAGGGAGGGGATGGTGCACTGGGGATTTGTGTACAAAGCGAAAGGCACACTTTGCAGATACAAGCACCTCGTGGTAGTAGAGGCAAAGCTGGTTGGTGGTGGGGGTGCCTAGGACTGCATTTGGATGTGTGTGTGTAGGGGGGAGGGGGGGTAGAAGGAAAGAAAAAACTTCCAAAGATGACAGCCATTAATGTGAGTATATCCATCACCTTACAAAAGAGTCCCACAGGGCGGCCATATGGAGGGAGGCACTTTGCCTATTGTCAAGAGATCACTGGCACCTTTCACTATGACTTAACCAAGCATCAGGAATTCAGGAGCACATTCAGCACTGAGATATTTATGAGTTTATGTTTCTCAAATGAAGGTTATTCAGGAAATCTGCAACACAACAGCAGCTGTAACTCTTAGGATTCAAGTTTTAAAAGCAGAGCAGTAGGGCATTGTGGTGCAGGGTAGTTGTGCTGAATGCAATAACACTGAATCTGCTTTTTAGTCAAAGATAAGCATGATTTTCTTTTTCAGACTTCCTTCCAACAGTGGTTTGAGTTCAGTCTTCTTTTTCCAATGTGCAGCATGCTTCAGATTGAAGAGAGAACTTCACTTATCACGTAAATCACTTAATTCAACAGATCCATGTCACAAACCAACAAGCAAGCCAAATGTGAAAATTCCTTGAGATGGTCTGACAAAGAAAGATAGATGAACACTATTCATTGTGTTGAACATATACATACACAAGGTTAAGTATTCATAGGTGTACATGTGTGTCTTGACATGAGCATAGCAGGAAACCAGATAGTAGTTGCTGCTGGGGAGTCTCAAGGGCAGGAGGATCAGTGAAGGATTATGCACCAGAATAAATTGGTAGCAGGTGCATTAGAGCTGATACAGGACATAAAAAAGCCACTATTGCTGGGGCCTGTGGGTTTAATCTTTTTCTAACAGGCTTTCTCGAGTGTGCTGTTCATTCAGGGACCTCTAGTGTACAGTCTGTAACATGACAAGAAGAAAATGGGTGTGTTTTTTTTCCCCTCATAAGCAACACATCTGATTTTAAAAAATGCTTCTGAGTTGAAGAGGCCAGAGTAGAGTTAGAGTAGGAAAAACACTAATGTGGACAGGACAGGGGGTTCTCCAAGGTTGGGAACCGGTGTCCTAGCTAAATTATCTGATTTAAGCCTATAGCAACTCCTGCTGTTACCTCATCTAATTCTGACATAAGGAAACTGTTAGGCTATATTACACATTTCAGGGTTCAGACATAGGTTATGAAAAGTACTCCTGTATCTTCATAGTACTTGTTTATGAGAGACATTTATTTACTTATTTAATTCATTAAATTATTTAAATGCTCTATATTAAAAACTGCAAACTGCCCACACTCTCACCTCAGAAGAATTAGAAAGTGGTTCTATGGTTAAATCGAAATGCAAAATGGTGACGTTGTTATATAGTGAGAGGTGGTGCTAACAGGCTAATAACAAAGTCTATTTAAATATTCTGGGTGAATTCAAATATATTGGGACAGTTTTTGAGCTTTCTCACCATTTATAAAACAAATACCCCAAGATATATTACCGAAAGCCTCAAGGGCTTTCACTATGTATAGGAAAAATGTTTATATCATGTTCTGAAGAAGCTTACCAACTGAAAAACATTATTAATGACATGGTCATTTTTGATAGATTTTCATTAGTTTAGGCTCTTACTTCCTCTTTTTTTTCTTTACATCCTCAATAATGTTTAAAACATCATTTATTTGTAGAATACTTATTCATGGCATCAATACCTCAGATTTCAGTAACAGGTTTTTCTTCCTCTATAAATTAATTAACATATTCAAATATTATATGAAGAACATATTTAAATATTACACGAAGAGAGTAAACTAAGTAAAATTGACTACATATTACGATGTTAGCCTACGTAACATTTTATAATTCATTTCTTAACCCAGCAACAACAGGGTTTCAAAAATCTTGAATATTTTCCCAAACTCACACCCAATCTTTTCTAAAATTCGCTATGTACAGATCAAATAATAATCACAGTAGAAGACCACCACTAAAGGTAAGTAACATATTGTAATTTATTTTTTGCAGTAGCAGCATAACACAGGATTTTTTTTAAAAAATCAACACCGGTCTCTAAAATGATATGAATAGTGTGCACTAAGTAAAAATCTCTGCATGCTACATAGTACGCCTATCACAAGGTATAGAGGGTCAGATGGTATAAGGGGACGAATGAAGTATTTTTTTTGTTACTTGTATTTTAGTCAGTTATCATCATTCAAGCATAGCTGTGGGGTATATAAGTATATATGCACCATAAATATGTAATAAATGATTTATAACAATTTTTAACCTTATTACAAAAAGGAGCTGAAGCATATGTCCTGTTTAATGCTGACCACACCCCCTTCAGATGTTATCAAAGGAATTCAATCATGTTACTTATATCAAGAAGTTCCACTTATCAGGCCAGAAAATAAATGTTGTCCCAATTTACCTGAAGTCCCAGAATACCTGAATTCACCCTATTGATTTTAATAGGAACCAAGATTAATAATTTAACATTTCAAAATCAACAATTTAACACAAAGTTTAAGAAACCTTTAAAGCTAAAACAGAATCTGTGAAACTAAAATGAAATAATATTTAGTTGCCTAGAGGAGTGTTTTACTCATAATGTACTGCAAGCAACCGTAAATCAGTGGGAACACTGTTAGTGGCCACCGTTCGAAATGCCTTAGCATGTACATTATAAGGAATTCAAACAAAGTTTTGAAAAGGTTTTGAAACTTTGAAAGCTGCTGCGCCATCTAGTGGTTATGTAGCAAACTGCATTTAAGCTCTTAATATCCCTTCTGTTGAGGGACCTCCAGGAAGTGGATCTTTTGATAGTTAATGGTGCTACTTTTCTAAAGTGGTTTTATCTGGAACATTCCGTGAAAGTGAAATAAATGAATTATTTAGAATAAATTATTTAACTATCTATGGAACTAAGTATCATTATGTAACCATATGAATCACTCATTGTGACATGTTTTTGCCATGACTGTTGGCTCATTTTAGGGGTTGTGTGTCTTGTTAAGCTCCATTTAAGCTGATCCCAAACCAGTTGAAAGAGATCAAGAACACTGGGAGCAAGTTCAAGCAACAGGGTTGGCACACTTTGATGAGTGATTATTGTTATTAGAAACATAAGTTCACTAGTAAAAAAAAAAACAGATTGTTTTAGAAGCTGGGACTGAACTTAAAGCTACATAATGCTTTTGATGAAATTTGTATTAAACTGATTCAAGTGACCAGCCAAACAGGCTAATAATTATAAGAACTTAATAATAAGTACAATAACTTCAACCTCTAAAATGGCTCTGGAATGAAAATCTCATTTGTTCTTAACTTTCACCAATAATGTACATGCAAACTAGTTTGAATGGTAATATTATTATATTTTATATTATTATTGCAAAGCAACGCACAATACTATCGTTATCCGACAGTGTAATTGTCTCTGTTTTTAATTGAGAATTGTTTTTCAGTCTGATATTTGTCCAGTAACTCATCCCGCTGCTTTCAAGACTACAACACTGAAGCAATTCCGGAAAGTTTGGTCTGCTCGGGAATGGTGTGCTTTTCTGTGGTTTGCTAAGTTGTAACAGACAATAATGCACCAGCAGTTACAAATAATAAAAATACCACCAGAAACTATGAGTATAATAAAAAAAATTATTACTTTTAATATTTTACATACTGCACTGCAATAAATCCAGTTAAGCATGAGTAATTATGTTCTCTATGTAATGAAACATGTTGTCGGTCAGGGTTCTTTAAGTACCGATGTTATCCATGATATGCTAAGGAAAGTGGATTGTGTTGTACTTTTCCACAATAATAAAATAACTCTTGTAAATGTGTCCATGGATCATAAATGAGATGACTAATGCTGGGGTAACTATATCTGACAGCAGTCCAGCATTCAGCTCTAGCCAAACTGTGACAGAAAATGCTCTGAAAGCTACTGAAGTGCTATGTTATGCATTAATTTGCATTCTGTATTCATGTTATTAACACCAGTGCTTCTCGATTAGTGTGTAATCTGCTGTGATCTGTAAATATGCCCACTTCCAGCATCACACACTGATTTCTGTTAAAGAATGGACAGACCATTGTGACCATTGTAACTTTAGAAACATTTATGTATGAATTACATTCTAACTTTGCCCCACAAGAGAATGGACAGATTGTGTAAAGATGTCCTGATGTTGTTCACTGGAGACTGAGAGTGGGACTTGTAACCCAAAGGTGAACCTGAAGGTCGTGGGTTCGAGTCTCGGGTCCTGCAGGGATTGTAGGTGGGGGGAGTGAATGGCCAGCGCTCTCTGCCACCCTCAATAATGGATGGGTTAAATGCAGAGCACAAATTCCGAGTATGGGTCACCATACTTGGCCACAAAGTCACTTCACTTCACTGTCATGCGACAGAGTTAGCATTTTTATTAAGGACACTGGCAAACAGAGCCAAACGTGAAGCAAAAAACGAAAGAACAAAAGAACAGACAGAAAGTCAAGTGATCAGCAAAGAGTATTATGTGGGTAATTCCAATAATCCAAGAACCAGATATAATAATAATAATAATAATAATAATAATAATAATAATAATAATAATAATAATAATAATAATAATAATAATATTTGTTATGTTAACAAAGTAAATTAAAGAGGTTGTTAAGGCAAGATCAGAAACCAGTTGCCGTGGCGTTGGGGGTCCAGCTTGTATGTGATGTTTTTGGTCCCTAGCCATACTTGGTCACTGGATTTTTGTACTGGTTCTTGTTCTTTACTGTACTTTTCTCTCCTCCCCCTACAGCACATCACGTCACACACATTACATCTGGAACATGACATTTTCCCTCCTTTGCTTAGAATTAAACTTACACTTTATTGTCACCTTGAAACATAATAAATCTTGTCTTTAAGAACGTTAGAATGTTAGAATTCACACACGCACACGCACACACACACACACACACACACACACATATATCAGTCAGTTTCACACAGTAATAAAGTCTTTAAACTTCTCTGATAGTCTCTGTGGTCTCATTTGTGGTGCAACACCATCACCTAGTGGTTCACCATGACATTTACATTTACATTTACGGCATTTGGCAGACACCCTTATCCAGAGCGACTTAGTTATCACGAAACTTCAGATAGAAAAATACATTCTGATATTGGCTCACTAGGTCACAGACTAGGAATACCATCAGTCCAAAACTCTGTTGGTTTTTTTTTTTTTTTCAAACTGCCATGATCTGGTTGCTCACTGTTCTGTGTTACAGGTTTGACTGTCCCTGAGAGTTTTTGCTGTTCAGCTGGAGCTTCATTTGAATCCTCTCTGAAGAACATTTTCACAAATGTAGTGTTCCTCCTGTATTGTGTTCCACTTGGATGTTCAATGGTCACAGAATTCCCATTTTTAGCTACAATGGTGTATGGAACTTGATTGAATTGAGTTTGTCTTTCTTTTCTTGTCTTACCAGGACCTAGTCTCCTCTAGCTGTGAGTCTTTTGCACTGTGGCAACGATCTGCAAGTTTGGCTTTGCCGTTTTGTCCAGCATCATGATCCTGTGTCTCCTGGTCATTAAATGACATAGTCTGGCAACTTCCCCCTTATTTTCCTGTTGAAAAGCAACTCAGATGGGTTTTTTTTCCAGTTGTACTATGGTCACGGGATCTGTACGTGGAGCTTGTGTTTCCAATCTAGCCCGTCTGCCTGGGCTATTCATATGTGTTTCAATATTGATGCATTCTGCCTCTCCACCTCACCATTTGCCTTCGCCTATTTCTGTGTGGTTTTCACATGTTGGATACCATTTGTCTCAGAACACTGTTGAAATTGACAGTACATGATCCGTGGGCCGCAGTCCGATCTGATGGTGAGTGGCAGAATATAGAATATAATGTTGAAAATTTCCTCCAAGTTGTCAATGACTTTCTCAGCTGTAGTGGAGTTAAATATGGTGTACTCATAATAGCAGCTATAATAAACAACAACAATATGATATGATATGATATGAACTCCCCTGTTAGCAGTGGACCTGTCAGTATCAAGTCAGTATCAAGATCCTGCCAGGGTCCTTCAGGCAGAGTTGTTGTCCTCATTGGCTCTGGCCCATCAGGACTCATAACTAATTAACTCCCATGACACAATCTTACATGTCTCTCAGCGTCTCTGTCCATTGCTGGCCATCCGATTTTAGTGCAAAGGTCTTGTTTGGTACCCACAATTCCCAAATGTCCCTCATGGGCTAAATCTAAAGCTCTAGCTCGAAGTGATTGTGGTAAAACTATGCGTGTACCTCTCAGGACTAACTGTCCAACCACACTCAGCTCACTGGCAATGTACCTGTATGCTTTGAAATAATCAAAACAACCTGTTTGTATCAAGTGCCTGACTTCACCCAACTCACTATCCATGACTGATGCTTCCTCTACAGCCCTTGTTGTGAGTGCCCTTGGGTTCAAAGCCACAAATCTAATATATTCCTCAGCTCCATGTCTCTATTTTCTGAAGACATCATCTCCTCATGGATGAGCTGTGAAAGTGGATCTGCAGTGTTTTGTTTGCCAGGAATATGAACTACACGAAAATCATATGGTTGCAGTCTTGGCACCCATCTTTCAATGCGAGTGCATGGCTTTGATCGTAAACTGTAAATGGCTTCAAGTGGCATATGATCTGTGGTCAAATCAAACTTTTGCCCATATATGTCTCT
>CM074959.1:11813924-11827395 GCA_037577455.1 Pangasius macronema | reverse complement strand
TTAATAGCATGCTAATTAGGCACATGATTGTATTGTTTAAACTATTAGTTAGGTTTGCCAGTAAGATAGCTAACATTATATAAACCATAATGGTGTGTAAACCAGCAGTTAAAAAAACCTAGCTGTCTAACATAAGACTAATCATAAGTAAAGCGGCAGTGATAGCAAGCTAGCTAACATTATACTGACTATTAAACTATGTAAACTATTAGGGTTGTCAAGAAGCTAGCTAACATAGCTAGCTAGGTTAATCATAGTATTGTGGGGTAACCATAGTAGGCCTAATGTGTAAATAAGTAGTTACATTTTTTTAACAAGGCTAATCTTAATATTGTGTAAAGCAACAGTTAAAAATGCTAGCAAGTTAGTTATCATTCGGCTGCTTATTATGCTGTGCAATTATAACCATTAGTCAAGTGGGAACTGTTAATGACTAAATTGGGAGTAGATAATATATATTTTTACTTTTACCTAGGTGAAAATAGTACTTTTTAATATTATTATTTCAGTTGATTAATAATTATTATTTCAATTAATTACATGGAAGTACTGTATTTTTCAGAAATTTTCTTTTATTTACCTATAAAATATGCCATTATATGAGTTAACAAGTACATACATGCTCTAAGTATCATTTTACAAATGCCATTATTTATAGGTTAACTGTTTGGTCCACTGTATAAAATGAGGACTTTTGTCCACATTTTAGAAAATTGTGACCCTGTATTGTCCTAACGATAGCATAAAGGACTGGAGTTTATCATTAATTAGTGCTGCTAGTCATTTTGTCAGTGCGTCTTTACAGTTCATCTGAGAGCTCACTTAGAAAACGCCCAGCATTCCAAGCTGACAAACTGGGACGTGATTAACGATGTGCCTGGCCTACTGTGAGGATAAAATCTTGGCTGCGTCGCTTTTTATAAAATGTGGTTTGCATGCTGAGGTTCGCCTCTGCTCAAACCCAAGATAAAGGAGTGTATGAGTCACTAGATAGGACCACAAACTCCACCACATGGGAACCAGAACAGGCCTATTATACCTCCATCAGCCCCAAGCTTTCCCCAGGAATCATTACTGTCCTCAGGCAAGAGTAGGGACTCAAACCCTCCAGGAGTGGACAACTTCCTGGATGATTTGGATTAATCAATCAGCCCTTTGCTTTGTTAAACTCATTCATCTGAGATAAAGTTAGAAATTTGGAAGATAAATAAATATATAACTGACATATATCACTGTTCTGAATATTACATTACAGATCATGTTACAAGTATGATGTGTTTCCATGGAAACACATATTGGAAAGATTGCAAGTCTGATAGGTTTAATAATGTTCTGTGCTGGGATACACCAGCAGCCTTACTTCAAGCTGTGACGCATGTGTTTGGAGCCACAAATGTTGGGATTTGCTACATTTCACTGCATCCAATTGCTCCAATAAAAGGTCTCATTGTATGACACATACAGTGGAGTATGTTTCTATAGGTACGCTGACCAAAAAAGCTTTTCAAGGATAAACCGAAACCATAATCGAGACGCCCAGCATAAACTCTTTCCCAAACAGCACATGACAAAAAATAAGAAAAGCAAATTATACATGAAAAATGAATCAGTCAGAATATGGACTGTAACTAACTTAGCAGAACCAAATGGAAACTATTTAAAAATATATATATATTGAGGTATCATCAAGCAACACTTGCGAATTTAATACAAAATCCTACTTAAGCATGGTAATTGAGTAATCACAGCTCATAAAGCTACCACCTCTGCATGACAGTCGTCGGATTTATCCTGCGCTTATGTTTCCACGATTAAGCGAGGTGGTGCTTGACATCAGTGTCACTTTAATTATATGAGGATTTTGTCTTTATCTCAGTGTTGTCATGGACAGTTTTCATTATAAATCTTTACCAATCACTAAATAGATCATATTTCTGCTATTTCTGACTGTAGGGGAGTTACAATTTGCCATTTTTGCAGTAAGATAACCTGGTCTAAAAATATCATGGTTTCATAGTATCATGGTATTAATCAACTATTTAACAAATCTTGTAAAATTGTACAAAAGCATCTTTGCACAATCTTGTTATAGTGTTCATTTTTTCTTCTTTTTGAGAATGACTTTTCCATAATACAGTACTGTGCAAAAAGTCTTAGGCACATGCAAAGAAATGCTGTAGAGCAAAGATGCCTTCAAAAATAATGAACTTATTCAATGTTTCAAAATACATGTACTGAAGCAATAATGTAGAAGTCATAAAATTAAAAGCTATAAGAAAGTTTGTACTAGAAATAATAGGGTGCCTAAGACTTTTGCACAGTACTGTATCTCTTACACTGTCAGCATTTTTCACATTGTCGTTATAAGCTGAAAGAGAGAGTAGCTGTGAGGAAAGGCTGAACCAAAAACGAATGCAGCAGTGTGCGGCCCCGCTTAAGGTCTCAGCATACTTAATATGGAGATAATGTTTGCGAGAGTTGTGCGAAGATGAAAACAACTTCGCAAGCTTATAAGCTAAAACTACTACTCTCTACTCTCTGCTGTTGTATTGGCCATCGCGTGTGAATGCTCCAGTGCTGCAGGTGGCGCTATTAAAATTTCATAACAATGTCCATGACTACAGGGAGAAGTTTGCAAGTTGGGAATGTATTTTCAGCAGTCATGTCCCTGCACAGAGAAATTGAGGTGCTTTAGTTTGATTTATGGAGGGAGTTGCAAAATTTTGGGGGACTCACAGCCGGACACAGAGGGAAGAGAACCACTGGAGTAAGGAACCTAATCCAGGTGGAAAAAATGAATGGGTAGACAGTAATAAACAGAAATGTATCTCATTGTATCTTGGTATTTTGAAAATGTCAGCAGTGAGGATACAGAGTGCTTTATTCCTTACGCAAAAACGCACTTAAGGAACATACGAAAGGAACCTTACGGAAACTCCTCCAAAAATATAAAATAATAAAATCTAAATAAAAACAACCACCACATGTTCGAAAGCTTGACTGGCAGTGCACATGGAAGTTCAATGTGGAAAGAGTTTCAAAGCTACACAGTGAACTGTAGATCAATTTCTAGATAACAGGAAGTTCCACTGTGTCCTAAACCACATCAGCATGCTTGTGTGTTATGACTTAACAACTACATGTGTTTGGAGACCCAGATTTACACAGATTTCCGGATGTTGAGACACATCCATTATTTGTTCACTACACTAGACTTGACCAATGACGCAAATGTTGGACGCAAAATGTAGCTTGGCTCGACTACATTTGGCGTAAGTGGGAAACTGTAAATTTGATTTTTCGTTGAATAATTTCTTTTATATCGTGCTTTGACCATGGGCTTTGATTGACCATAAAAACCATATGTGACCCTGGCAGTATAGCAGTATAGCAGTTAAACCACATTTGAATGTCCAATTTAATTGCGTTTGGCGTGTGTACATGGTTGACCAAACCACAGGGTGCACCGGTGCTTTATGGCTCTAGTTAGCTGCAGGTAAGTGAATGCACTCGTTTCTACAATGGATCGTTTCACTGTTGACAAACTTACAGTAATGGCACTGAAGCAGGGCTGCTGAGATTCCTTTAAATGTTGGAGTCTTGGGTATAAACCAAATCTGCATTAATTAACTGCACGTGCTTTCTGGAAACGATAAGTTGCAGATTTACAGCAGACTGTGAAATGAAATCCGTTTGGAATGAAAATGCTGATAAACGCCCGGATTCTTCGAAAAGTCGGATTGCGTCTGAGGTAGACCGTATTAGTCCGGCCTGGGAAGAAAATTCGTATTAATTTCCTTCCTTAATCTCATTTCATAGTCTAGTGGATTTAGTGGTTTGTATTGCTACTTCACCAGGGACCTCACAACAGAAAACAAAAAGCAAGGCAGCCCAGCTCTGATTCATATCCTCCTAAAGCTGCACATCCTCCCTTACGTGAGCAACATGTAGCCCAGCGTTAATAAAATCAGTCATTTGTTGCTTAGCAACATGTCACCATGCCAGTATGCTGTTTCTTCCCTCTTAATGCTCCTGAGATGCCGGCCGCTGCGGAGCGCTGTGTCTGGCTAAGTGGGGGTGGGAATGAGTAAATTACTGACGCATATGGAGTAGTTTTCTGTGAGAAGCTCTGTTAATAATAATTTTTTTTTAAAAAAAACAACAACTCTGAACTATTTTATTTCAGTGTAATCTGAGTGCCCTGAGCCTCAGTCTGCGTTGTAGATTTGACAGTTTCATTATATATCTCGAGATATAACACGCAATGTGAAACAAATTGATTACTTCGTTGCACAGTGAACTTTAATCAGCTTGACCCAGATACTTCATTAAAAAAATCAAATGTCTGTGCTAGCTTTTCTCTTTAAATAAATATGTTGGCAAAAAAAAATCAAATTTGCACAATGTATTTTTGATGGCTAGACCTAAATAGTAAAAAATGGCTAGGTCATGCTAAATCCTTCATGGAAATGTCTGCATCAGATGCATTCAGTTGTTCAGTGAGGTCACACTGATGTTCAGATGTGGTCTTAGACACGGTGAAGCTTCCAGTCGTCTATAAAAACACGAACAAATCTTTACCGTATAGCTGAACACTGGAACATTATGAGGACAGCACATCCTGAAGTGTTTTACTCCTCTTGTACCACAGCAATTCTATTTTTTATTAATTAAAGTGTAACATTTTTGGACAGTCCTCCCAAACTTTAAAGCAGGGGCTATACAGAAGAAGAACTGCACGTTATTTAAATTATAATCATGTCTTTGCGGTCACAATACTATTTTATGGATATTTACAGAGCTTTACTATGTAATTAAGTGCAGTGTCTTGCATAAGTATTTACCTCCCTTGAACATTTCCACATCTTGCTGTGTTACAACCTGAACTTAATCTGGATTATATGTCATGAATCTACACAAAAGAGCCTATAATAATGTAGTTATGCAAAGTATTCATAAATAAAAAATGAAAAAGTGATTGGGGGTGGATGCTGATGGTTATACAGTTATAAGTCAATAGATTCGTCAATATATTTCTAAAGAGATTTTGAGAGAGATAAAGTTCTCTTACTCAAAAGGCAAATGTCATCGTCAAATCTCATCAGATAAGCTGCATGAGGTGAACATTTAAATTTTAATGTTTTAGATGTTTTAAAACTTTAGATGCGCACTGTAGCCAAGCAACAAAGTGATAGACAACTGTTCATTTTCTATGTCCGTGCCTGAAACAGAGCTGCAAATTCAGTGACAGTAGCCCAAATGACTGTCTCAAATGATCCTCAATGCTCTGGCTCATGTGATCTGATGTTTCTTTGATTCCCCACTCATGACTTTATTTCCTACCTGCAATTATTTCCCATTCACTCTTTGACATCTAAAATTGAAGAAAAAGAAAAAAACTTCTAAGCATAGCAAATACATTTAGCTCGGTTTGCTAATCTGTGAATGAATCTAGTATGAAGTGAGCATGTAAGATATAAATCAAACAACCAGTTTTCACACTGATTAGTGCATTATTTACTTTGTGTTAAACTAGTTAGCTGTTGTGGCTAAATAAAGATTTAAAACACCAGACAGTGTGACAAATGTATTGGTGACTACACGCCAACAAGGGACAAACTGCAAGCGACATGACGGACTTATCGTTCGCTAATGTGAACATAGGTTAATATGTCCGGAAATTAGTCTTTACTTTAGAACATGACGAAATTGAAGTTATAAAAAACTTTATAGGGCAGGAAAGTTGTTTCACTTTTCGGTGACACTGTTTGCTCATGATATATCACCCCCGCTTTAAGTATATTGACTTATGAAATGGAAACAATATGGGAGTTACACCCGGAACCCAGAATCCCCGGGTCCAGAAGCCTCACACCACTCTTGATTAAGCCACTAATGCCAGTGTCAGTGTCAGTGACAACAGGCTGCCTCCTGGCCCTAATTGATTTTCCAATCCTCCTCCACTCACGGCACTCATACCTACGGTGTGGGATAGGCTATTTTGAGGGATGATATATTATTCATCTAAAAGTCAGTGGCAGAAATGCCACAAAAGAGGGGAATCTGTAGCCGCGCTTCCAAGATGCCGTAATGAGCCGTGCCTGTGACTGAGGCATGTCGTTGGCCCATTAAAAAGCAACACCAGGTTTGCAGTCGTTAAAAAACAGCAGCTGCGTTTTCACAGGTCATGACTGATAGAGGACTTGTGGGTTCTGGTTCTCTCCGATACAGGCTAAGCTAATTGTAGAAATGCTCATTAAATCAGATAAAGTAGCTCATAAATCAGACTGAAGGGTTGAACTGTGGTCAGTCAGAGCTGTTTGGCGAGAGTAAATCTCCTCGGGACTTTTTTATTTAATGCCTTAGATCTCATTACATCTTTTTCCTGACTGAGTTCCAGCGGCTGTGATACCGCGTGAGACCTGCCCTTGTGCACAGCTGGTTTCCGTGGGCTCGGATAAAAGGAAAGCGATATATTCTTAAATAATGTCTTGAACGCGAGCGTGCAACCCAAATCTCTCCATTCTTATGTGTTAAGGTTTTACAACCTTACTAGTAAACCTTAACATAATCTCAGCACTTATATATTCTGTAGGCTATAATTCATCACATTACCTCATCTTACACCCCTCATAAAATCAACTGACCAGGTAATTAAATGATATTTATATTGGCATATGAAACCCATATTACAAATCCTCAAAATCTGTACCTTGAGGTTGACTTCCTCAAGAACCTTTAGCATAACTAAATGTGTGTTTTAAGCTCATTTAAAAGAACAGTTTGGCAAACCTACTCCAAATGCAGATCCAAGTCATGGCTAGTGTCTGAATGTTGCTGCTTTAGATTTGCTCTAACAAGTGAAGGAAGCGCATCTTACATCTAGTCAACTTTATTTGTATAGTGGTCTTAAATCAGCATCACAAAGGATTAATAAATAAAACAAGGAGCAATAAAACTGTAAAAGATAAATGAAATAATAAAAAAAGGAATGCTGGAGTTTGTATTTGCTCTCTGTATGGGACCTTAGTGGTTGACGCATCTAATAACGCTAACAAAGTATCAATGGACCTCTGAAGAGGTGGATTGGTGGCAAGCCAAAAAAAAAAAGGAATGTTTGAACCAGAAGAAGAAAACAATAAAGTCAAAATCATGTGATAAAAAATAGAAGAGATAAAAGAGTAAAATACATTTCGTTTGAATACTATCATATAGGTTATAGGTCGTACTTCATTGGATATAAAAAATCTACACACCCCTGTTAAAATGGCAGGCTTTTGTGAAGTAAACGAATGACACTAAGATAAATCATGTGAGATCTTTTCCCACCTTTCAGCATACGGCACATCTTGGCTTGGCAATATTTTCCCACTCTTTTTCTTGCAAAAAATGTTTTAGATCCATCACATTGTGAGGGCATCGATGCCTGTGCACAGCCTGCCTTCCTTTATTGATTTGGATGTATGCTTTGGGTTATTGTTGAAAGGTGAAATTCCTTTTTATCTTTAGCTTACTGGCAGACACCTGAAGGTTTTGCACTAAAATCAACCAGTATTTGTACCTTTTCATGAATCCCTCCACCTTGATAAAAAGCCCCAGTTATGGCTGAAGAAAAGCAGCCCTAAAGCATGATGCTACCACCACCAAGCTGGACTGCGGGGGATGGTGTTCTTTTGGTGTTGTGCTTTGTTTTTTTGCACCAAACATACCTTCTGGAATTAGGTAATTGTTGTACCTTTTAGAATTGGTCTCATCAGACCATAACATATTTTACCACATGGTTTTGGGTGATTTAAGTCAAGTCAAGTCAAGTGGCTTTATTGTCATTTCAACCACATACAGCTAGGACAGTACACAACGTTCCTCCAGGACCGTGGTGCTACATAAAACAACACAAAACTACACAAGACTACACTTTACTGCAGAAAGTGCACTTGCAAACATATGCAAACAGCACAAGACAGTACAGTAGCTACTAAAACAGAACAATAAGCACAGTAAGGCACCGTGTCAGCAGTGTCAGTCTAACCCTAGGTTCTCCACCAGGTGAACACCAAGGAATTTGGTGCTCTTGATGATCTCTACAGAGGAGCCATCAAAGTTCAGTGGAGAGTGGTCACTCCGTGCTCTCCTGAAGTCAACAACTTTTAGTTTTTGTCCACTGAGGTGAAGGTAATGTTACCACCCCAGAATGGATTATGTTCATTTTCATTTTTTTATTTATTAAAAACATCAATTTTTTTGTATACACAGCTTGTCATGTTATTATGAAAGTGATGTACTGAAGTTACTTACTGACTGTTACAAAGTGCTGACACTGGAGACTCCTTTTTTATCAATGTTACATAAACATTTCCTTACAGAACACTTCAGCATCTCAATTATTATACTTTTTAAGTTAAATAACCAAAAAAATGAATCCATTTATTATTACCCTTAGATTATGTGGTGAGTACTCTTTACAAGTACCTGTGAATAAGCTGTTACTACAGAAATGATAATACATTAGAAGAAGCGCATAATATCAAACTGTAATCAACGCCTTTTGACCAATCAGAATCGAGAATCCAACAGAACTGTGGTGTAAATGTTTATAGATGGCAGGAAGTTACTGTGTTCTAAAGCACATCAGCAAACCGGTGTGATGCCACAGTTTGAACAGGATGTGGTTTAAGGTGGATATTTATACAAAAGATTCCATGCAAAACATCATGTATGGGGATGAATGGATACATTTCATTTTTGTCCAGACTGTACCTTTAAAGGCTGAAATGCTCACTGATGAATTGAGCTTATTGTTAGAAGTGAAATGCTGCCTTTATTCACTCTCCCCTGACTCTTGTACATGAACCATTGCCCATCTGAAGGTCACGCTCCGTCAGAACAGCACTCTTGGAATATCACGGAAACACATTAGATGCCTCATTTGGAGCACATGTTTCAGGGAGGAAGCCAAATGCTGATGGCCAAACAATAGGAAGTTGGCTCGTTGAATATGTGGCGTGATTAATAACTCACTTACATTTCCTCTGTGCATGCAACAAATAGTGCTGCCTCCATTACCGGGATTAACTGCTGACTAATTGATATTTCACCAAGGAATAAATCTCAGGGTTGTGTCCTCTGTCCTCGAGATACTAATTGAATTTGAATGAGGATTCCTACAGGATACAGTTTACAACTCAGGCTTGAAGAGTGTCGATGTGGATGTATGACTCGTCTATGTAATGTAAAACTTCGAAGGTTCCTGATGAACGTTACATATTCGCACCCCGTGCTTGAGGAGAAAGAGAGCTTTGTGTGTGTGTGTGTATGTGTGCGTGAGTGAGTGAGTGAGTGATGGGCTGAAAGTGAGAGTGATCGACACCCAGTGCGCTGCAGCTTCTAAATGAGAGACAGCAGGGTCATTCCTCTTTTTCACACCTCCTGTCTTCTTGGCAGACAGCACATCCCGGAGACAATATGCAACTCTGATACATGCTGTTATTTGAGCGTATGCCTAATTGCAAGCTGACAAGACTGGAGCCAAGAGAAATATGCATTTCAGAAATATGCATCTCCGTGAGTTTAGCTCAGCTTGTCCAGACGCCATATGGAAAAATCGAGGTTGAGGAAGCTACTTGAGCCGTGTGTTTAAATGCAGCTCTAGTAGGAGAGGGATAAAATACCTCAGACAGAACTGTTTACATTCACACTGTTTCTTAATGTCTGCTTTTGGGCTTTTAGGGACTCAGCCTGTCTCGCAGTGACAATACGTTTAAAGTAAATGGGCCTTCTTTATAAGTGCACTGTGAGGCCTTCTGTACACACTCACTAACTCATTTTCACTAACCACTTTATCATGATCACATTCACAGTAGATCCTGTGCTTATTCCAGTAACACTGGGCGTGAGGCGGGAATGCACCCATGAGGGGACACCAGCCCAATACAGAGGACCATGTGTGTGTGTGTGTATATATAAATATATATATATATTATTAGAGCAGCCAATCCATCTACTGGTATATTTTTGGGAGGTGGGTGGAAACAAGTGTACCCAGAGGAAAAATGTGAAGCTCCAGTCAGGCAGTAAACTGAGCTTAGGACTGAACCAGGGACCCTGGAGCTGAGAGAGTGACATCCATACAAATACAAATAAATACAGCTTTATGTGAAAAGATAAAGAGGTATCATTTACAGTAGCCTTGAACTCAGAAGCACGTTAAATGGTTAACTCCTCTCAGCCGATTCTGTATACAGATTTATAAATGCAACACAGAATGATTTTTTTTTAATTAAAATTTCATCTTTTATTTAAAAAAACTCATTTTTCAACATCGAAGCTAAGAAAACATGCATTTAAACATTCAAAAAAAATGTGTTCAAATCTTGATCTCAGGCAACAATACCTCATTTTTTAACAAGGTTATTTTGCTGCATTTTGCTCTTAAATGTTTAACAGGGTTGAGGATTTTTTTTTAAAGCACAGAATTAACAAATGCGCAAAATGTGGTTAACTAACATCCATGCTAATGGCACAAGGACATTAAGAACATTCTAATGATTTACATAACACAGTTTAAATTAATAATTTACTTGCAATTTATTGGATATCAAATTGGATAACAGTATGAGATGTTAAATAGATTCACACATAAATGGTAAAATACCATGATTTTTGAAGTATTATATTTCAGTGTAAAGCAAATAAATATTGTTTGCTAAGTGCTGTAGATTTTGTAGATTTTATAAAAGGTTGCACAAAGGTTGTTGTTGTGAAGGACACTTTACCTGTGTTTTCTTTACATACATCTTTGCAAAGGTAATATCAGTGGAACACAAATGGCACCTCAATTGTGGAATCACCCAAAAGAGATTTCTCTAAATAAAACAGATTCATAATTTGCATAATGAGCTCAGTCACTGATGTAATAAAATAAGGTCCACAATCACATCCAGGTTACAGATTGATCTGAAACCTGGAAACTCTGGAGTAAGCTAGCAGATCACGATAATCAAAATTGTAATGTTATATTTTTCATAGGTTTGGCTTTAGGTTTCTATCACTGAGAAAATGACGACAATTCATGAAATCCCACTCATGTAATTGCAAGGCAGTTTGCTAATAGTTAGACAGTTGGCTAGCTAAGTTAGCTGACATTATTGATATTGGGGTGGAGGTAGGATGTTCTCATGTACAGAGATACCAACATTGAAACCAGGCAAAAGTCTGGTGTGTCACTACTTTAGTAGCTGCTTAATAAGCAGCGAACTTTAATTTCTTACTGACCAATGAGACCACAGTCCTGCCTTGTTGGTTTCCATTAACGCAAAACAGAGGCTTGTCAAATTCACAGGTTAAAATTCACACACAGAATGTCGATAAAGTGAAAGTAATCATGAGTTTCACGTTCTGTGTCCTTTCCCCTTCGGTGAATTGGCTTTTCTTCTTAGCTGAGCAAGCAAAAAAGTGTCGCTTTCAGGTATCTCCCAGATCACTGAAATGCTAAAACCCTAAATGTTGCCACATCTAAATGTATGTAAGCTAATGTATCAGTTTATAGGGCATTACCAAAAAACATTATAAACAATTCATCACTCTACATAGATTATTTTTAATCCTTTGACATGTTCAGAGGGATGTAAATCTATGAGATACTTTCTCTTTGTTGTGAAGTGAGGACAGGAGAACATTATCCATAGTTTACATGTAAAAACATTTCAGGTTGATTGATGACTTCACATTAAGGTTCTTTTTTTTTAACCTCAGGATTAACTTATAGTTTGCTTAAATAGCAAAGTTTTCTCTAACGGATAATAAATCATTCGTATATATAAAAAAAAAGCATATTAAAATGAGACTAACACCAAAATGGCCCTGCCAAGTGAGAAAAATAGGACTCCTATAATAGTGACATAGTATAAATATTAAGATGATTGTAAATCATCTTGGTAAGTCAACTTGGTCAACAGTTTAACACTAGCTATTATACCAAGATCGTTTTTTTTTTAAACAGTCAACAGACCTTATTGTAGTCTTTACAGTGCCATTTCTGAAAATAATACACAAATTATTCAAAGAGAATGGAAGAAAAGGATGGAAGTTTTACAATAGAGACGATTTTTGGATCCTCTTGAAAAGAAAAAAAAAAAAAAAAAACCTCACACTGAGCTCTGCATGTCTGAAACCACATCCTTATTGCATCTGGCTGCTTGGTCAACACCAAACCGTAAACCACACTGGCTCAAGTCATCAGCTTTCCCGTCCACACATAATTATACATGCATGCATTTATCTTGCCAGCACAGACTTGATAACTGCTTTAAAGCATCCATGAAATTGGCAGCAATCCTGTTTGGGGTTAAATGTGTCAGGTTCTTGTAGCACGGCTTTCAATATTACAGTACACAGAAAACAAGGCAAGAAACTTTGACATCGCAAACTACATAATATTCATTAGTCCTTTAGGGAAATTTTCATTTGCTTCTTTAGGATTTTGTAGCGACCAAAGTCTTTTTCATTTTTTCCAGTCTGAAATATGTTGTTTATGCATTTCTTTTAACCACAAAGAAGCTGCTTTAGATGCTCCACGGTTATTCACGGTCATAGTAGCCACAGAAAAATTCTCTAAGAGTCTCTTTGACCCTAATGGAAATTGGAAAAATACAGCAAATGAACAATTGAAACTCAAGGCCTCTTTCTAATTAACTAACAAGCGTATAAACCCACAAAAGTACCTCAATGTCCAAGTGATTTCAGAGAGACGGTTCTCAGATGAAATCTGAGTACAAATTGTACTGACTCACTACAAAACAACAATCTGGCCTTAAATGAAGGATTCAATGAAAATCAAATACATATTTTTCCACTTATTCAAGACATGTTTGGTGAATGACAGAGAAGTCTAGAATTATTTGCTTGAAACCACATCCAGTTCTTCCCTGATGTCACACAGATATGCTGATGTGCTTTAGGGCACAGTGGTGGTCATTCAACACAGTTGCTTAGAAATATGCGATGAATCAAGAATGGAATGATCTACGAACCAATCGGGGTATAGTTTATGAAACGCGGACGAATCGACTCCTTTAAGCCTCTTGAGGCTTTTTGTTTTAGGTGACTGTTCTTGTGTTTCTGAAGAATCATTTTTGTGCACAAGACAAATGAAAGTCAGTATTCCATATTCTGTAATGCCATTAATCACTCACAGGTCAGCCGTAATCTAAAAGACTTTAGTGAATCATCTGAGTTGCTTGGCAGAGCATAACAATTAAGAGTAAATTCAAGTTAAGGCATGTGTTTGACTCATCCATGAGTTACTGAATCAACATGGTGTATATATTATGTTGTATTGTGGAAGTTACCAGGATAAATAAAATTCATTCTTCTTTTCAATTCATTGAACAATTCTTGCATTGAATAGGCACACTGTTAAAAACTGGCTGTAAATTTTACAGTATTTTATTGGCAGTAGGGTTTTTACAGTTTA
>CM074959.1:11728407-11803764 GCA_037577455.1 Pangasius macronema | reverse complement strand
TATATATGTACGTGTGTGTTCCTTCCTTCCGTCAGTCCAGGTATTGAGGATTGTGTGTGTTGAGTATGTGTGTGTATGTTTCTTCCTTCAGTCCAGTTCTAGGTTCAATTCTTCCTTCAGTCCAGTTCAATTCATAACATCTTAAACAGCACAAGAAACGGTAGCAACAGTTCAGTGCTAGCAACACACAAGCAACCTACATAGACAGAGCTAAATGAAATGTTCCATGACACCCCTGATTGGTTGTATGTTACTCATTTCTGTATCAGTATCCGTATCAGCGTCATCATATTTGGTGTGAAAAAATTGGTAATGGCTTTGTACTTCATGATGCTAAAGTCTGTGGGACAGCAGTTCCCAGAATTTAAAATTCTCCAGGCATAGAGCTATAAAAGTGCTACAGATAGATCTCTTTTTTTAAATGAGTCCATGCACTTGAACTGTCTTTATTACCCCTCACTGACATTATCATTGACCACTCAGTGCACCACATAGCACTGTAATAACCCAATTTTGTGTCAGTGCTGGGTTAATCAGCTTCCTCTCTCACTTGCTTAAAACAAATCCCAGTAAATTGAGGATATGGATTATGACATAATGACGCGATTACCAACCTTATTAAACGAGTGAAGGGAAAAGTGCATGTGTGCGCCATTCAGATGTATCACCAACACAGCTGATGTCACTCAAACCTGCAAACCTGCACCTCTCCTGCTTTACACTCCTGACACCTTTCATCATAACACAGCAGTAATTGCACACAGGGCTCTCTCTCTCTCTCTCTCTCTCTCTCTCTCACACGCACACACACACACACAGCCTTCAGTCGCTGTTTGATGTGAATTACAAACGGAGTGAGGATCTTGACAGCGGAGGCTCAGCCAATACACAGTGCAATAAAGAGAGAAATGATGTGTCACATCCACATCCACTTTGGCCCTGCCATAAAAGATGCAGATGAAAACCTTCACTCGAATCTAATCTGGATGTGTGGCACGGCATCTGGTTTGACCAGGATAATCCATGACCTGAGCCTTCATAAAAACTCTCCAACTGCGGAGTAAAGGATGAGCTGGGGATTAATGGCTCGTGTGCAGTCACTGTGCTCTCCTATTCGCTTTCTTCTCAAATATTGTAGTGACCTTCAAACAAAAAAAACGACCTGTGACCAGCCTGTGAGGCGCTGACATTTGTAAGCAGTGTTTGAATTGTGAAAAAGTCCAAAGGATGGACAGTGGGCCAACAGGGGAACCCACCAGCCTAGCAGATGCCAAAAACAGAGCCATGCAGATAAAATTATTTTAGTTAGCTAATGTAGCCTAATTTACATGACACAAGAGTGATTACATTTCAATGTAAGTTTGTAATGTTTTTAACAGTTTCTTAATCTAAAATAATTTCCATGAACTTGTTAATTTAAAACCCGGTAATTGACTTTACTTCCATGCAATGGATCTCTTTAGTTTCTTCATTTTAAGCATGTGTCTAGATTTTTCTGGCCCTGAAATTACCTCCCTGACTAAACATAGCAGCTAAGCTTTGCATATTTTTCATTAAAAGGTCAAAAAAAAAAGTTCAGTATAAATTAAGCCAATCTCCCAGGAAAATAAACTGACATTTACTGTTTCTTAACTAAAGACATCTTTCATTTTTTAAAACTAGGTTATCTGATTTTCTATGTTAAACAAGTCCACAGATATTTTTGTAGCTCCATACCATTTCTAAAGGTTGAACCTGCAGCATTCTGCTCTATTAAACATTATCAATTAAATAGACGCTGCTGAATTCTGTATCCTGACTGGTCAGGAATTGATTAATTTTCTGTAACAGCAGCTCTGACAGTACAGCTGTCTTACAGCTGCAAATCACATTTCAATTAATCATTACAAATTATTATCATTACAAGTCATTACAAATCCCAGTCAGTTAACATGTTAGATAGTAAAACCTCATTCACAGGCTTGTGGCATAAATGAATTGTGTAATCATTGATATGATAAAGTTTTCTGTAAATAAATATATAATTACCTTCATAAAAGTCAGAGGTAAAGCTGTAACTAAAAGTTTGTCAACACAGGAAAGTCTTCAGGACAGAGGAGCTTATACTCTGTGGTTTCTCATTAAAATGTCAAGCTGCAATGTTTTTTGTTGTTTTGTTTTTTTTGTCTTATTAGCAATTAAATATAAATGGATAAAAAGCATGACGTGTCATTGTTTAATAAATAAAGAATTAGAAACATGGCAAATTGGAATAAAACGCTTTGGGACATGCTGTTCTCGGAAAATAATCAGCTTGGGGTGGTTACCAAATCTCTGCTACATCACCCCCTAAACCCACCCCTGCCAAATCCCTCCCTTCAAATCCACCCTGCCGAATCCCCCTGCCTTCAAATTCACCCTGCCGAATCCCCCTGCCTTCAAATCCAGCCCTGCAAAACCCCCCTTCAAATCCACCCTGCTGAATGCCCCCCCCCCCGCCTTCAAATCCAGCCCTGCCAATACCCATCCTTCAAACCCACCCTGCTGAATCCCCCCTTCAAACCCACCCCTGCCGAAAAGACCCCCTCCTTCAAATCCATCCCTGTAAAACCCCCCCCTTCAAATCCAGCCCTGCCAATACCCCCCATCAAGCCCAGCCCTGCCGAACCCCCCCTTCAAACCCACCTCTGCCAAATCCACCCTTCAAACCCACCTCTGCCAAATCCACCCTTCAAACTCACCCCTGCCGAAAAGACCCCTCCTTCAAATCCACCCTGCCGAATCCCCCTGCCTTCAAGTCCAGCCCTGCAAAAACCCCCCTTCAAATCCACCCTGCTGAATGCCCCCTTCAAACCCACCCCTGCCGAAAAGACCCCTCCTTCAAATCCACCCTGCCAAACCCCCCCCTTCAAATCTAGCCCTGCCAATACCCCCCATCAAACCCAGCCCTGCCGATTCCTCCCTTCAAACCCACCCCTGCCGAAAAGACCCCTCCTTCAAATCCACCCTGCCAAATCGTCCACCCCGCCTTCAAATCCACCTTTGCCAAATCCACTCTTCAAACCCACCCCTGCCGAAAGACCCCCTCCTTCAAATACAGCCCTGCCGAATCCCCCCCCCGCCTTCAAATCCAGCCCTGCCGAACCCCCCCCCCTTCAAATCCAGCCCTGCCGACCCCCCCTTCAAATCCACCCCTGCCAAATCCACCCCTGCCAAATCCCCCACGCATGTGACAAAAAGGGGTTCCTTCAGAGTTCTTTGGGTAGTTAGCAGTTTCTGCTTCCTAAATATTTTGAAACCTTTTTGTCATAGACAATCCTTCTGTTGTAGAGTTCTAAACTGAATAATTAAGAAACAAAAAAAACCAACCATTTAGAGCCTTAGATGGCACTGTTTATTTGGGAGTGTGTGGATCGTAATTGAGAGACAACACAACAGAGACACATTTACAACAATGACAGATTTATTTAATCTTTTTTTTTAATTAGTTTTAGCTGCTCTGACAAGTGTATTTACAAACAATGGCATTTCAGGATATAAAAAGGTATGTAACATAAAGCGGAAGGTTTCAAGCATCAGGTGAAGGTGACCAATGCAGGGGCAAGCACAGGGACCGAGCCAGACTTCTCCAAGATGGTCCATGTCTAAAACAGGTGAGTGTGAAACTACATATGCGATCATGTCACAGTGCTAAAGGGAAATGCAACAATCCAAAACTATATGTGCAAAGACTCATGCGTGGCTAAAGATGCAGACAAGACCATCATCACCATCATCACCATCATTCCACTGTCATTTCTTTACACCTTTAACAAGCACTTCCATTCTACAGAAATGAAGTGACAAGGCTTCCAGTTACAGTCAACACTGAACAAATGTTTGCACCAGTCGTGTTATATGACGGCGAGATTTTGCAATTTCGCAGATACGAGGACTTTCTATATGTTCTTGAGTTGCAATGCTTCTTCCAGACCCTTTGTAGAAAAGCAATTCTGGTTTGGTTGCATATGCACTTTTATGTGATAAGCCTAAATTCACAGTCAACCCCTTAAACCTTCAATGCGGTCCAGATTCCATTCCTCACTCTCCTAACTGAATGCGTTTCCTATTAGCTTAAGTCAACCTGGTTCTGGAGAACCCCCTGTCCTGTGCATGTCTGTGTTTTCCTGCTCTAATACACCCTCTTCCTGAGCCCCTGAGTTGAAGTGAGTGTGTTAGAGCAGGGAAAACACTCAAATGCGCAAGACCGGGGATTCTCCAGAGCCGAGGTTGAAGTTTAAGGGGTTAATGTATTGACTATAAGGTTACTATTTTGGTTTGTGCAATATTTTCTAATAAACTTAGTTGGTAATATGTCCCAAAATATTAACAAATTAGTCATTTAATCCACCATGACCATGACCAGGATAAAGCAGTTACTGAAAATGAACGAATGATCATGGCCTTTCTGTGTCCTCTGTTCTGCAAGTTTCATATCTGATTGCGTGAAAGCAAAACTGCCTGTTTGTGTCGCTTTTTTGTTGATCCTAGTCCCAGCACACCACTAACATCATGCACAGGAAAATCATTAGCATCACATATAAAAGAAATGAACATGAACACTGTAATTTAGCATCTTTTTTGCATGTTAAATGTCTCACTCATATCATCACTGTATACCATATATCACATAGACAACCTACGGATACACAGTATCCATAAAATTAGGATCCATATGCTCCTATGTTAAAAAAAAAAAGATGATAGTTTTGTTACAGCAGTGCACTGCATACATCTCCAATCAACAAATCAGTTAAAGGAACATGACCCAAAAGAATGAAATTTACACAATTTTTTCCCTTACGAAGTTTCCTTCTTTCGTTTTGCTCAGTTTTGTTGAGTTGTTCTGTTACTCTAGCTGGACGTAAAATTGGACAAAAGGATGCAGAGCTAAAACGATGTACTCTCTTGAAGCTGAAAGGAATGAGACTCATTAGTTAATTAACTCATTCATTAATTACTAATTAACATTAAGTAATGACTATGAATTACTCTGTAAAACGTTGCATCAAAGCATTTTGTAAAACTGCAAATTTCAAATGTGACTGCGGTTTAAGGCAAGGAGAAACTGATTAGCTATAAAATCTGTATACTTCTTCGCTAGATTAGCCGCATAGCTTTAAAATACAAAGTTTAAAAAAAAGCGAAGAGTTAAAACACCAAATGTGTCTCGCATGATTTGTGGTATGGTTAAAATTGTATACATTTAATTTTTGTTCAAAGTGTTCCTTGTATTGTAACAAATGCACTATTTAATCTTTTCATCTTCAGAGGAATTGTTAAAAGCTACATGCCTCTTTTGACACTCACACTAGACCTGTATTGTGCAGGAAATCTGTACCAGCACAGAGACTGAGGCAAATATTTACCATTTTATTCAATCTGTAAAGCCAATTACTATTGATCGCAGCAAAGACTCTTGTCCCCCTCCCCCACTTGTTTGAGTTCATGTCAGTAACACTAGCCTACCACTGAACTGGACACCAGTATGGTCTGATGCGCCAGTCGATTTTTAATTCCAGAAATGACCCACACGAGGCCGCAGTATGTGGCCCGCATTCCTGTCACCCTGGATGACTTCAAACAGTCTATTAAATCACGCCAGGCCTTCAGCTGCCACCGGGGACAGCTACAGTGCACTGCTCTGTCAGCATCACCTCGCCAAGAACATATCATGTTTACGTCTTAAGAAGCTGAAGCAAAAAAAAAAAAAAAAATCTTTAAGATGTGTAACGATGATTTATACACATAATCGAGATGTGAGAAATTTCCCTGATGCTTTAAACTGTGCACAGATATGCATTGTGTTACGTTTTATTGTTTTGTTTCCAGTACGTAATAATGGTAGCACATTAGCATTGAAATGTTCATGATCTTCCCATCATAGGCTTTAGGATGACACTTAGTAAGTTGCCAATAAATTGTAAATCGATCAATTAGTAAATGTGGCGCTCATCTCAAACATGGACCCAGTTCAAACTGCTTGAAAAAGATGTCAATGTCTTAACCTGTCCTAACATCGAATTCGGATTATGCTTACAAAATCAAGGTGTTTTTTTTCATATGTACCTCATTATCTTATTACCAGCTAAGGTACATCATTAGGACACTAAGCAATTTCGTGTGTGCTGAGTATACTCAGCTATGCTTTGAGATATGATTAAAGAATGGCAAATGAACCCAAAACAATGCACTGTATGATGAATATAGTGTGATTTCATATATAAGGCAAGTGATTGCTTTCAGGAAATTCCTTGGATCGATCATTCGGCAGGTCTCATCTATCTTTCTGTCCTCACGACTTCAAATTAACAGCGTTTGCAAAAAAATGTACTACAACATAAACAGGATTTATGAGTATAAAATATACAGTAGCCTGTAAACATTTTGACCTGTATCATAGCTTATACCACAGTGCTGTTGAATTCTTGGTTCTGATTGGTCAGAGGTGTTGATTAATCTTCTACACAGCAGCTCTGACAGCAGTGCAGCTGCAAATCACACGTTTACATTAATGCGCTTGTTCTAATACTTTATCATTTCTACTGTAACAGCTCATTCACAGGGACTTGCATGGTGGACACGCCACATAATCCGATTTTTTAAAAAGTGTAATCGCTGATATGGCGAAGCTTTCTATACGCAGATGTTTATTTAACAATTATATAATGGAGTCTCCAGCACTTTGTAACAATCAAATGTAAAGCTGTAACTTTAAGGTTTCTGACCCAGGAAAGTTTTTAGGACAGAGTTGATGGTTTCTAAGTAACATGACAAGCCGCATTTCCAAAAAAAAAAAAAAAAAATCTTATTAACTTCAAGAGAGAGAAAAAAAAGAGAGGACTGTTTACAGCTGCTGTAACTTAAGTGATAACAGGAACTAACTTTGTGGCTGTTCCACAACAATAAATGTAACTATAAATGGATAAAAAGTACAACGTGGTTTTCTTTAATGTAGTGTAGTTGGCAAATCGCTGTGGTATAAGACGACTAAAACACATGCTAGTATAGGAAAATGATCAACTTCTGGGTAGCAACAGTAAGTCCTTGTCGACTGCTAGTGTGAACGCAGGGTGAATCCTCACTATCAGCTGCAGTGGCAGTGTGTGAAATAATGAGCAATAAATAGGGGGAAATGCTTTTTTTTGTCAAACAAATAAGTATATTCACTTAAACAATTGATCAGTGAGGCTCCAAACTCTATAACAAAAATACCACTGTTGCTACTACACTTGAGCACTTATTCACTTGAAGAATACTCCACTGTGTATTCTGCTCTTTAACCTGTACACAATGTACAAAACAGACGAGTGCTTATTCCTTTTTATATAAGAAAACTCCTTTAAAAACAGCAATAAAGTCCTCAGGTAAAGACTTGCCCCATTAAAAATGATCTGTTTCTCCTTTTTTTGATAGAAGAACACTCTGAAGCCAGTTCTCCATCAGTCCTGTACACAGTTGTGTCCAAAATGGTTCCCATGTTTCCAGAGATCAGACACCTGGCTCATAAACATGTAGGAGTCTGCCATTGCTTTTTACAGAAATAGTGTCCAAAAAAAAAAAAAAAAGAACAAAAAAACAACAACAAATGAGTATATATGTCTTTTCCACCTTCTATTTTAAGGTAAGTCACTGCTTGATGAAAGAAGTTGTGTGTATGCATGTATATGTATCTGGGGAGTGTACGGATATCCACCAAGATCCATCCTGCAATGCATCCCTGATGAGAAGACTCCACCCTCATTGACTGAGTTCTGGTGTCTTCTTGTTAGAGGAACACGTTCTGAATCTCAGTGGAGATAATAAGGACCTCTGATGTCTACTTTTTTTAACAAAAGTGCTCTTTTAAGAGTCCTCCCCTGTGTTAAGATTGGGAGCTGTTACTGCACCCACACACACGTAGGCCGCTATAATGATAAGCGAGAGATGAAGATGATCAGGGCTGAGGCTAGCGGGAGGCCAGCCATATGTACACGTCCAGCAGAATTGACATCCCCTCGGGATGGCTCGGCCGATTCGTGGCTCGTATCGTCTGAAAGGAGACGGGAATTTTTTTTAAAATGAAGATTTGGGAAAATAGATCACAAAACCATCCAAAGGAAAAGTAGGTGAGCATACGAACCTCTCGGCTCTATTGAGTTACTGTCATTAACGTCAAAGACCCGGTCATGAACGCTGACGGTTTTCACACAGTTGTCTGTGAGAGGAACACAAAACAGGCTGCTATTAGGACAGGATGGCATGATGTCATCTTTTCATCACTCTTATCCCGGTCTTGATAAACCATGCATAGATGAAATAGTGCTAAATGAACCCCACCAGGAACTCGTAAAACTTACTTGCTGGTCTGACGAAAACTTTCAGCCTCAGGCAGGTCTTTCTCCCATTCTCAGCAACTGTAGAGGCTGTGGAAACAATTAAGATGTTTACTACTAGACTCGCTGAATCCATGCCACATGTGAAATCAGAGCACTCCTGTTTACTGTAAAATATTTAACCCTATAAACCCAGGCTAAAAAGTGGCCGCCTGGGCCTCTCTAACTCAGTGATCATAAAGTGATGAAAATAGTGTGTGAAGGAAAAATAAAAACAGACGTGCAGATTATTTTTGTCAGAGAAACAATGAGAACACACAGGACGAAACTATGTAAATAAGTAACATAAACAATTAAATTGTTTATGAATTAATAAAGTGCCTGGAAGTCTGTTGCGTATCTGGACCATTGCCCATTGGCATTTTTTTTAGAAGGAAAAATCATATGTATGCATTGTGCAAATTATGTGAGAGTTTGGCTTGCTCTCATCCTTCTAATTAAAACTAAATCCCACCCTTAAGAGAATAAAAACAGAAGTTTGAAAAGCGGTACTTGTATTAAAGCACGTTATTAATAAATATTAAAATGTTCCTTTGGCCATGTCAGAGAAGCCAAATCACAGTTTTGAGCATCCCTACAGCAGCCTGTACCATGTCCCATACTCTGACACTTAAGCTCATTCACTGTGAGGTGAAACTATATTTTTTCTGAATTAGTGAGCTAGTTAAGCTGAATTTGGACTGGACTAGTGTTACATGCGGAGGCAGGCTAATGTAATTATTACAGGAGTATCTCTGGGATTTTATCCCGTCCATCGTGTCAGTAATGTCAATCCATTATGTCAGTAATTTTCATAGACTGTGCATCTGGAAAGATTATGCCCTATTTTCCCTTCTATAACATGAGTAGTAGAAAAACCTCAAGTAATATATATCCAGTCTAAATTGACAAATTGATCAAGATTCCACTATATCCTGTGGGAAAAGAGGCTTTGCTTTTTTTTTATTCAGTATAAAAACACTCTAGGGAGAGTATGCTGTTTTCTATTGTTTCCCACTTAAACCAAAACGAACCGGAGTGTTTAAAACACAGAACAATAAAAATTACAGATGACGTTTAAAAGGGCATGTCTGAGAAGTGACGCTTCTGCTGGTTTTAGGGATGCTATTGAGCACAGGTACAGCATGTTATGGTCATGGGACACCCCCCCCCCCCCCCTCCCCAACAAGAGCTTATAATAATGGGGAGTTCAATCAGTTTGTATTAAAAATGAAGTGTATGTAGTACGTGTGGGATTTTTAGCATGGTGACCATGCATAAATCATGACATTTATACAGAGATCATTTATCCCATGAGAATCATATTTACTCGAGACGTCCTCCAGAAACATTACAAAACAGACATACGTCTGGGAAACGAATCCTGTCTTTTGTCTTGTAATTTAGCCTGTCTAGGAACTCTGCAAGATGGAGTCATTATCCTGCACGGGGGAACAGAAAGCTGCTACAGTCCAACAACCTGTGCCCTGCTTAGATCACTTGCTTGGTAGATTTTCTCTGATTGGTTGACAGACATTTTGGTGGACAGTAGTAGTGTGATGACAAGAAAGACCTTATGTTAAAAATGGCTCCTGCATGGTGCAACAGAAACGCATTCGCTCTGTTGTCTGGAGATTGTGAGCACAAATCACAGAAATGCCAAAGCTATCTATGGCCAGGAATCCAAGACAGCAAAATTGTCCATACTGCTGTCTGGGTGGGAGGGATGGCATACTCTCTATCCCCTGTCAGTCATGGTAGTACTGTAAATGAGTTATAAATGCACACTACACTTTTTCAGGTGAACGCTACATCATTAAGAGAAAGCAACAGAAAACAACACCCCACTGACAAGCAATGACACAGTATTGCACTTTTTTTCTAACCATGATGCTAATATCACAAATGGTCCAAAAGCTATTAAAGTTTGAATAAGTGTCGTAAAAGTGTCGTCAGCAGCTTATAAAGTGTAAAAAAATGCATTATCAGTACTATACTCTCCTCAGCTAGGAGCCCTTTTTCTGGCTTGCTAATGTGCTGTGATGTATCATAAATAGCGAAGTGATAGAAAACAAACCACTTGGAACTGCACTTTGATACTCAAGAACTCTATGTCTCCTCTGAGCCATTACCTGCCTAAGCAGAGCTGCTGATGTCACAAGCTCTGTACATGTTCCAGGTCTCATTTAAATGCCTGTGCGAGCACATGGGCCTCAGAGGGAAACGCAATCAGCATTCATTTCATTTCCTAGCCATATATACAGACAGTACTACATTGACTATGCTATATCCACCGCCCTGCCAGCCATAGGCCATGTTTCTCAATTTGTCCTTTCCATAAAAGAAAGCCTATTAGCGCTTAAAAAGGAACAGGGAGACAGGCCCTTCACTGCCCACCCTCTCTTTGTGCAGCAGGTAATGTAATCTTCTGCTGTCAGGAGTTAATGCAAATGAGGGTCAAGGAATGTGGGGAAGGAGAGAGAGCTATGCTATTTCTCTCACAGATCACACAAAAAGTAAAGGTGACTATGTAATGAGAAATGAAAAAAAAAAAAAAACATTTCAAATAAAGGCCTCCATTCAGTGACACATCACACAGTACTACCTGCAAAACAATAGACCTCTACTGATTCAATTAGTTAAAAATGGTTTTAAGTTGTATGTATGCGATTTAAGTTGACCGGCTAGAGGTCAAATACCTCATCTTGGTCAAAAGTAACACAAACAAAATGCTTTTAAACACCCATGTGTGGGACATTTACAGTGCCTCTGACCTTTTTGACCTCTATTGGCCGAACATGATCTTTCCACCTGCCTCTGAATCTTGATTGGCTACTACATACATCAACACCTGCTACTTAAAGTCCTATTGGGTGCTAATAGCATCGACAGCTGCAGATGACAGGTGATAAACGCCACACCTGCTAGACAAAGATCTGTACTGATGATACAAGCGACCTCCATTCAATCAATGCCACTGATTTTGCTGGAGTCAGATCTACAATGACTTACCAGACACTATCTGGTTTTTAATTCGCTTACCAACTAATCTCAGGTTTACAAGTTGCCTAAAGTGGTATTTCGATTAAAAATCTACAGCAACATATTACATTCTCCACACAGACTGTTCATTCAGCTGATAATTCAATACAAGTCTAGATTTGTTTAGAATGTACATCTTTAGATCGCTACTACAGCAGAAAGAGTCCGTATTTAGAAACTGAAGTTCATAAGTCCTATTCACATGGGATTCATTTCACTTAGTGATGCCTGTAATAACTCTTTTACACATCTCTTGATAAAACTATCGCATCTAGACAGCAGTTAAAGTTACGCAGGAGGGCGTGTTTTTGCAGGCTGTTTTGTCTACAAACCCAGAATGCTGCACCACACATGATCATGTGATTGCGTTTATTCATTTGGTAGTTTAATGTTGGATGATTAAAGAATTTAAAGCCATACAACTGCTCATTCACCTATTTCTAAAATGAATCTTTTGACATGCATATAAAATGACTTTATACCTGTAGCTGCCATCATTATAGCTCCTTTAATTAGCCTTTGTGATCATGCTCTGCTGGTTGATTTTATTTTCTTTCTCCTGCTAATGGACCCCAGTGTAGGAAGTATGAATAGGAAGTTATACCCATACCAAGCAAGTTGTTGGGAGAGACCTCAAAGCATGAAAACACGGCAGATTGAGACTGAAGTTAAAATGGAACTTTATTACCATTCATGTTACTTTCAGCTTTTGCATACAATTGCCCCTGAAAACTTTGGGAGACAGGGCTCTGAGGACAAGGTGATACCAAATGCCATACTGAAGTGTGAAGTGATACCAAAAACACAAAAGTCATTCAGCTTTTCCCAAATGGCTGTTTCTACAACGTTCCAGAGTATAGTTAGACAGTGAAGAAGATGTATTTGTGTTTATAGATGATACTAAATCCCTTACTGGATCGACCTCAAATCAGCTGGATGTGGTTTGAGGTAGGTATGTCCGGAAAGACAGACTTCTATTACTTAAAGAAGCGAATTTCAGGCACCAAACAAGTCTGGGCTGACAACACATGACTGAAATATGGGCTAAAAAAAGAAGAATCATAATCTGAACAATTAGCAATACATGTATGAGCTAGTATTACAACCAAAAAGTCTGTTGGCATATCCACTGTGAACATTTTGTTAATCCCTGAAGCCTGTGTATATTCCCAGAATGCAGTGCATCTCTGCCAGACCTGACCCCCATGATTCTCTGCTGCGTGGGGTCTCCAGCTGCTCTTAATCTGCCTGCTGTCTCCCCTTTCATCCTTCCTTCCATACTGTGGGAAGAGGATGGGTTAAATCAAAGCACTTATGTTCTGTCTACAGGGACACACTGGGGGTTTGTAAACCCTTAATTGTGTCCCCACAAGCATATTTACTTTTTTGCCTTTTGCCTCATGTCTTGAGTCCAGCCCCATTCAGAGCAGCAGCCCAGCGCTGATTGGAAACATTCCATAAGAAATCTGGCACGGCTCTGGGTGGGTCCAGCACCGCCTTCTATTTATTACCATCGTTTACTACTTTTACAGTATGCACCGGGAGTCTTTCTTCAGTTACAGAATGTCACTGATTATTTAGCCCAAATTACTTCCTTCAATTTTTCATTCCTGTTTTAAGTGGTACCTGTCACGCTTACAGAGGAATGACAGACTCCCGGTGGCTTCATTTGCCTTTCAGAATTTGCAATAGTGAAAAAGAACAGCTATCAACGTTTCAGTCCATACTGCATTAAGATAATTACGCGGGTGGTGCATAAAAGGCACTTGAGTCCAGTCGATCACTGAAATTATGCCTTTGTCAGCCTGGATCATGTAACTTACCTCACTGTGCAGGTTCAGACACAACTCAAGACAGACGAACCCAGGCTCAAGGCCACTGCAGGCTGCCAAAGCCTGAGCAGCTTCTTCATGTCTCCAGACTCACATAGCAGACATTATATCTGCAGCATAGCCATGCATCCATATTTAAGATGGGTAAACCTTGTAGACACTACTATTTAAGCTATGAGATCAGACAAGATGAAACCGAGAGGTCTGATAAATGATAGGGAGATGGACTGATGCCCATCTGTGAGATAAGGTGCCCTGCTGTCTTCTGTTCTGCCACATTCCTATGCTCTGAGAGCACAACATACATTTAAACATGGTCCTCCATTGAGGAATCAGTAGAAATGTGAGTGGATTTTAATATAATGTGCACTAAATAAATAAATAAATAAATAAATAAATAAATAAATAAATAAATAAATGTACATGGATTTTAATATAATGTGCACTAATTAAATATAACATACCCCCACTCCACCCCTTATATAACATAGGAGGGTGGAGAGAGACAAAAAAAACTCCCTTGAAATTGGATTTCTATCCTCCCAGATTAAGATCAGACTTCCACCCATACCATATTGGAAAAACATGCCGCCCTAAGCCATTCAGGAATCAAGACTTCGACCGCAACCATCAGAACATGGTCACTTTTGACCCCGCAGGGGCCGGCCCTCTGATCCCTACTGATCGCTTCCTGAGCAGGCCAGGCCTGTGACTGACAGCTCTGAGGCCGAGTGTGTCGCCCTGAGGCTCTGTGAGAGCGACCTCTCACTTGCAGTGATTAACCATCACAGACTGTAACAAAGGCATACTGTGTAGCTCATGCAGACACACAGACACGTAAATCCAACAAACCAAAGAAGGACACAAACAAATTCACAGCTATAAGACATCAAGCAGGACTTCTCGGCTTAAAAAATACAACAAAAATAGACCAAAAAAAAAATAAACCAAAAAATTTAACTATTAAGTTATTGTTGCTGGTCTCATTCAGCACTAAACTGGCAAGCTACTTTAAATATGCAGGTAAATTGCTAGTTACATTTGTGAAAAATGTAGCTCATATTCGCTCAAGAAAACCATTAAGCAAAGTTTAACTAACCACACTAAAATAATTCCGAGAAATGTTGCTAGTTAAACTACATTAAATCAGATAAATTTTTACTAGCTAAACTACATTAAATCAGAGCTATATACCTAGCTAAACTACACTGAATAATGTAAATATAGCTAGCTCACCCGCAATAAATCAGAAAATGTAGTTGGCTAAAACCTTAAAAAAAAAAAAAAAAAAGCAAAGCTAGCTAACTACAAACCTCATGGTGACTGTGGCATCCATGACTGATGTCACCACTTCTAACAATTACAAACATTAATCAAAAGAAGCATCCTTTTTTTTGTTAATGTTAATTGGGTGAGTATGAATTAGGTAGATGCACTCACTCTTTAACAACAGTTTTAAACCAGTTTAAGAGAATCTTTCAAGACATATTTTAACAGGGAGGTTGGACTCTATAAACTGTAAATATCTACTTTAACTACTTGAAAACCTTTTGATTTGATGATGCTGTTATTTTATTTTGTATTAGTATTGTGTAATTAAAGTATTCTTAGAGTTAACCCTTATAGACCATTTGAGGACCACGAATATTTTCCTTAATTATAAGACTTTCATCCTAAATGTTATATAAATTAATATCTGTAATGCTAATGCAGGTGGATCAGGTGTGTACTGGCTTCAGGTGATGCATATGTATGCGACAATTATTGGATGTCGGCATAGCTCCTTAATTCCCATATTAATGCATTATTATGGCAAACGTAGCCGCTAACAACTAATAGCTTTGCTACTTGCAGTAACCTAATTGTCCAAAACTGTTTAACTCACACACTTTCGGTTGTACAAACAATTCTGAAGTGTTTGGTGTTGATACGATCTGCTTGACTGCAATCTAAGCAGTTGCTTTCTGCTTGAAATTAAATTCCCTGTTATGTGGGTGTATGATTACCTTAACACTCCACTGTACACTCCAATATGAGCCAAAAAATGCCTGACTGCTGACAGATTGTTTGTTATTTCATCCTCCCTTCGGTTGCATCCGTAGGTCGGACTAACTGGCTATTTGTTAAAGCGAGTCCACAACTGTTGAGTCATAAAACTGAGTCACACAGGAAAGAGCTGTAGGCTGTGCACAGGCTCATATTCCCTCACTGCCTATTCCTGTAAAACCTTCCGATTACCTGACAGCTCCAACATTTCATCTGGTTACATGTCCTACTGTTCTGACTCAAAGTCTCAAGATAATGAGCTCCATTTTACATCGTGGCAATTCCTTTCATACATGGCCATGTAAAAAAAACCACTCTGATCTGCTGTGATCTCACACCTAATCACTGTTTACTGTGTAGTTCTCTCCTTCTCTCTGCTCTTTTTATATGCCACAAAAACAACTGCGTTGTTTTGACGTACCCACATGATCTGTCAGTTCATCAGGATGAATCATGCTAATTCCAAATCTCCTGCGTGCGCCTGCATAAATGAAGCTATCTCCAGAGCCAGAGCTGTCCAGGCAGTCAGACCATTCCTGCATCTTATTTTGTCTTCTGCCTCTCGCTCTACAGGGATCTGACTCCAGTTGTAAAAACATGGGTTTAGATGCTTGTTTTTAAGAGGCCTCTTGCGAGCATGCGAAAGCTGAAACTTTGAGGCAGTAACAAAGACCCCTTACAGGATAGACGGTTTTCCATCAGGGTTCATGTTTTTGTTTCGGTCCGTTTTGTCAGGATTGCTGAAACACAAACTTATTCTCAGCAACAGCTTTTCTTCTCCCTGCCTGGAATCAACTGCTTATCCAAAAATGTAGCCATGTACCATGAGGTCACTACTGACGCATTATAAAAATAAAAAATAAAAACAATCCAAGAATCAGTCCGCAAATTCAGATTTTGTAGTGAAAACATTAAAAACGACCAAGCATTTCTGATAAAAAATAAATAAATATATTAAACCTAGTGTTTTTTAATGAAAAGTCAAAATCATATTATAATGTTTCAAAAGCAGCATGTGATAAATCTGTAAAAAACAATATAGGCTATAGAAATTAAAAAAAGAGATGCATCAAGATGCTTATAGAATCATTTTACTGCACAACAAAATATGATGGTACTATATTTGGGTTACCTTCTCTCTAAAATTATTACCAAAATGAAATAAATTCCATAACATTCATCATAATTCATGAAAAATCCCAAAATGGAAACTATGTCAAATGGGCTTTTTTTTTGTTTTGTTTTGTTTTAGTTTATTTCAGTTTGCCTCAATATTCCCCTCTGCAAAAAAAAATCTTACATCGTAGCAAGTGGAAATTTCCTGAGGATGCTCAAATAGATATAGTATTTCCTATTATAAGATTACAATAAACTAAATATAAGTTTATTAAACCTATTAGACATTTTTAGTAATTTCAAGCTTGAAATACATTTGTTCTATTTGGCGAATAATCGTTTTCATTTTATGCATTTATTTCTAAAATCAATAAAATAAGACAATTAAGACAATTTAAACTTTGAAATTAGAAATAAATGTCTAGAAATAGGTTTAATAATCTTACATTTGGTTTATTGTAATCTTTTAATAAGAAATACCTAATACATTTGGCTATATTATATGTGATATTTTCACTCAATAAGTTTTTTTGTAGTGCTACTTTTCCCTTAGTTGTACTTTTCAGTTGTACACTTAGTTGTAACCTTTGTATGGTTTGTATTTTTCCACTCATTCAGTTATCTTCAGTAACCGCTTTATCATGGTCAGATTTATGGCAGATCCGAAGCCTACTCCTGGAACACTGGCCATGAGGCTGGAGTACACACTGGATGGAATGCCAGTCTTTTGCAGAGGATCATGCACACACTCATTCACACACACTCAAATGGACATGGGGAGAACATGTGAAACTCCATTCAAACAGTAACCTGAGCTCAGGATCGAACCAGAGACCTTGGAGCTGTGAGACAGCAATACTAACCTATTTTTAGTTACAACAATATTTCTTATAGTTTCACTTTTCATTAATGATAATAATCCAGGTATGTACCTGTATTATGTGGTTTATGCGGTTTAGTTCTTGATTATACTCACATATATAGTAGTATTCCCTGCCTGGTCGGAACTCAAAGCCCAGTGAGAATGGCGTGAAGAGCTGAAACTTCTCAGAGAACTTGAGAGGCCCGTTGGGAGAGTAGGGCCGATTGCACTCCCAGCGTTTGAAGCCCGTCGCTGTGTGGTCGCAGGTGCTGTAGCCATCGTAGTTGACCATGTACAGCATGTAGCGCTCGGTCCTTGCCTCCGGCACAGAGTCCATGTAGTGGGGACAGTAGACGTCCAGGTAGTCGTTGATACACACATCAAGGTGGTAGTCACCTCGGTAAAATCTGCAAAAAGTGAATAAGGGACATAAATTTTAAAATCCCTCGCTAGAAGAAAGGGGGAGAAAGATGAATCTTTTATAAAGATTTGTATATATCATGAAGGAATCTAAAACATGTGTGGTGATGATGAGTGGTGAAATGAATAATCCTATACTTGACATTGAAGCTTTAAAAAGTCTTAAAATTATGAGGCTTTTAAGGGCAAAATATGACAAATAGAATAATGGCACTCAGAGGAATTTCAGGGACGTGAATGATGTGCATTCCATGTGCCAAAGCAGCCTGCTAATCCAAGATTTACATCCTGTTTATTGTGGAAATAAAAGAACCAAGCACGACTTTTGGGGGTGGGGGTGGGCTGGTGTTGTGAGACATGTGAACGAAGAACAAGAAAGCATTTTAAAATCATGTACTCCCTAAGGCACCATATAAGGTTGCAGCAGAGTTGAACTGGGTCAGGTCTCACAGCTAAACTCTGCTCGCTTACAGCATGGGATCATTTGCTAGTGCCCGGACATGCATGAGGAAACAATGTAGGATGGAGGTGTTTTGTAGCTCGGAGGGATGCATCAGAGAATTGACTGATTTTAAACCCAGTAAAAGAACCTCGAGTAAGCAGACACCCAGCAGCGACCCTGAAGCTCACAAGTAATGTGAGGTTAACACTGAGATCCCACTGTGGACAGCAGCTCCGTTGGCGCATCGACACAAAGATTTCCACTCATTAGATACAATAAAAGACCACTGAGCCCAGATGGAGCTGAAGAGCACTTGGATTATCATTATGTGGATTTCAAATGCACCACTGGAATACTGATTGTGCCTGCTGTTTGTGAGTGTGTACGAATGTGTTTCTCAAACTCATTATGCACGAAACTTGTGGAGCTACATTCAAGAACCATTATTCACCAGGGTGCAACTTCATGCTAACCAAAAGAAAAAACTAGGCTAAGAAAAAATATTGTCTCTTTCAACTTCAGTGCTTTTTATTGCCCATACTTTGAGATTTTTCCACATCATGCATATGCATTTCACTAAACATAATTAGGTCCTGCCTGTGACAGGCCAGCAGGTATGTTTGGATTTTTAGTTCCTTCGTTGCTGTTCCATCCATCATGGGTCAAAGATGGTGAAAAGTCAGCCATTCCCTCAGCCAAATCATTAACGTCTTACATTTCCTGCAAGGGTGATTCTGCTCGAGGCAGGCGCTGACGAGACATCATCAACATATGTCTCAGAGCCTCGAGACAGCTCTGCTGACTGAACTGGTATACATTACGCCTATGCAGCGATTTGCATGCTGGGAAACGCTGCTTTAACCATCCAATACCCCAATCAGTGCTTCAAATTAGAGCGGCACATGATCCCAGTCAAAGCATCCAGACATCCATTTGTCCATCAGCGCTTCTTTAAGGCTGTCACCCAGGATTATGGAGAGCAAGCCATGCTCGAGGATACTGAGTGGTTGTCTTTCCTGGGTCACTGAGGCAAGGGTTTGTGTCAAAAACTCTCAAAAAAGGATTATTCTGCTCTTTGGGCCATGCAGCCCAAAGCAAAGAAGATGGACCTGTCATATATCAGAAAATCAATAAAGTGGAGGATTAAGGTTGTCACACTGCAACATTTTCATCATCACACTGAAGCATACATCACTTCTGTTATATGCCTTCAGTGACCATAAGATGTGCTCTGGTGATTCCTGAAGAGAACCGACCCCATTAAACTACAGGAACAAAACAAACAACTCATCAACATGACACTAATTCATTTCTCTATTCATTTGCTGAAGAGTGATGATGCCAGCTGGTCAATAAGGCACACAATGCAATCGCAATTTGTCATTAAGATGGAAGAAAGTGGCCATCTATCACCGCTACTTAACACAAATACAGAAATGTAGCAAGGCTAATCCCTACACATCTCTCTCTGTGACCTGGGTAGGATAGGTGATGACCGGGGCAAGCTACTATCTAAAGAAAGGCAGAGGACTGGTTGTGAAAGCTCTCCTGGTGTTTTCATGATTGAAAATGGGTCACCACAAGGTCAGATTCCTGACGTTCAACAATGGTTTGAAAAATGGTGGAGGTACACGAGACTGTTGCAGAAAACCAATGTTTCTACTTAAACTGATAAAATAATTTGTATTATACATTTAAAAAAAAATGTAAATGGAATACTTTTATACTGTACTGCAACAGCAAATACTTTATACTGAGTATTTTCCAGTTACTGTGACCCAAAGTTAGAGCCCAAAAATTGCTAGAAAGTGGTGGAGAAAGACAAGAAAATGACGAAGGGATAGGATAGACTTAGATTTGGAACAGAAATAGTACATGTAGTATGCATACTATGACATTTCAGACCCATAATAAGACAGCAGGAGAAACGCTGATCATCACTCAGCAATCTGTGATACAGTTGCGATGAGAGCTGAATGTTCAGACCTTCAGCCCACCTGCTCTCAGTCAATAAGTGCTTAATCTCCCAAGCCTCTAGAGGGAGCTCTTTAGATGATTACTGACAGGGTTCCCTTGGGCACAGGTCAGTTAAGTTGGCCCGGTGGCCCTTTCAGAGCCACAGATGGAGGGCCTCCATCTCGTATTACAGCTCCCTGAGCAGGCCTAGAGCGATCTTGCACAGTTGGCCCATCATTCACCCAGCGGACGCAACAGCACATCTTCCAGCGCTTCACATATCACTCATCCTCTGCTTCCAAACAAATGTCTGTCCAAAAGCATTAACGTTACACCCACACAATAGTCTGCCAGAGCTCCGTGCTGGGCGTACTTGGCAAAAGCCTCAAAAGGCAGATGAAGGTGGAGGGGAAAAAAATGAATAAATAAGACAGCTCCCTTGTTCTGTGCATTTCCCATGGAACAAAGACTCATTCTTGGAATTCTATGCACAGAGACAAGAAATATTGCTCTTTACATGAAAAACACATTGATGTGTCTCTATTTGAATTATGGAAAAAAGGACTACATCAGAGATTGGATAAATCTTTTGTGGCTGTCTGACAGAGATAGGGAGAAGAAAGAAGTGTGACATTAACATTAACATTCATTTATTTGGCAGATGCTTTTATTCAAAGTGACGTTGAGCTTAGGCAGATTGCAACCAAGCATAGAGCCGAGCAGTTGAGGGTCCAGCAATGGCTCTGTGGCAATTCTGAGATTCAAACTAACAACCCCAAGGGCTAAACAATGACAGTCCTTGGGTTTAAGCTCATGACCTCTGGGGGGTAATGACTCTGTGGGAGTTCTCACAATCTCAAGAGCCAATAGATCTTTAGCTGTCACAGGATCACCTTTGACCTCACAGCTTTCTGATTACAAGCACAGAACCTTGAGGTACCCCTCGATCTCTTATCTCGATGGAAGGAAAGATAGTGTGAGTGAGTGGGAATGGCTCTATCAGTCTGGGTGACATTGGTGTGTGTTTTACATGCACAATATATGGAAGGTATTCCGAATGGTGTGGGTAAAGCTGGCCGTTCTCATGTCACCGTGATTAGCGATGAGTGTGTTCCGCACATGGTGAGTGTCACTTATCACCTCCCCACCCAGCAGGACTCTGTAACTCCCATCTTGGTTAAACCTCAGGGCTGACAACCAACACACGCCGACCCACGCAGGCTGATGGCTGACCTTCACGCACAGTTTCCATGGTGCTGTCTCACAATGTTAAGCTCACAACAAACATAAAAGCTCCTTCAGAGTATGCACACCTTGAGTTTTTCCGTAGGTTTCTGCCCTTTTGGAATGATGCACTGTGCTAAAATAAAAAAAAAAAACTCATTATCTAGAGTGGCACAATTTGAGTAAGAAGCATCTCAGTGCTCTATCAATCTCCCATAACTAGATTGATGAGAAAGAGTGCCTGTCACAAAATACACTCTAGTGAGACTGATGGACACAGACTCTCCTGTGAGGTCAGAAACAAAGGTCAGGGGGTCATGGAGTGCTTATTATTTTAATGGAAGCCCTATTATTCAGTGGAGGCTAAAAAGGGCAACCCTTGGGTTGTCCATCTTTGGGGCGTCTAAAAAGGTTATGCACTTCACTAAGATACAGGAAGTGTGATTAACTCAGTGAAAAGCTAAATCTCCTGGCCTGGCAAACATGAACAGATTATCCTTTCAGCAAAACAAATAAGCAACAGGGGCCAAAATGGGAGTCCAAGTCTCACCTAATGGCAGAAGTGCCTCCCACCGATGGCTTTTTCTCGGCCTGAAGCAAAGCTGCACACACACCGTCAAGTCAACAGCAAATCAATTAAGTAAAGGAAGTGGTTAGCTAGCCACAAACCCTGGCTTCATATCAACAAGCCACGCTAATTGTCTGCGGTGTTCAGACAGCCATTTATGGGTGATCTGAAAAACTGTCAACAGTGCAACATGTATTGAAACTGCCATGCAGAGGTGATTTTAAAAAGTCCATTCTGGATTGATCGGCTGAGGTGGATGGATGCTGTCTATTCTGGCAGAGCCAAAATGAGCACAGAGAGAGCCAGAGGGTGGTCTACATGCTGGCTGGCAGACCATTTTATCTTCAACAAATGCAGCAGCTACAGAAAAACACTGCATGTAACGTAATGTAACAGCTAAATTTAGAGTGCCCTCGGAGTGCCGAGCATGCCCAGGCCCCAGACACCTGGTGCCCTCAATCTCTCCTGGCCTGCCCAGGCTTTCCCCTCAGAGCCTGTCAAAACCTCCTCCATCAGCTGGCCGGCTGGCCCACAGGGCCCTCAGCCAGCACACACACACATACACACATATGCTTGCAACCATGCACACTCTCTTTTTCACAGTTCACTCAAAGGCTTTTACGGAAAGTAGCATAAGATAACAGACAGATCTGAGAACTGTATTAATGGGCGTGGCCTGATGAGCATTCTTATTCTAATGAGCATGCTTATTTGACACCTAGTGTAGTTAGTCTTGCTTTCACTGTAGGTTGCTTGGATTCAGACATAATGATAAAAGACTTGTGACTGGTGAGGGTATATGAACTTTACCCCAGAATACATCAAATGAGGAGAAATTCAGGCAAAGTGCATTGGAGAGTTGCCAATTATTCATACTTTGCACTGTGTATTGCAAGACCAGCTTTAACCTAATTAGAGAGCTTAGGGAGGTTTGATGGGGCATCTTCTGAAGCATTCATACATTTACATACTAAATTCAGCAACTTTGCATAATAGGTTTGGAAAGTTACAGTCATACACAGCACGATTTTAGCAAATAAAATCCAGATTTCCTCACAGATGATTACGCATCATACATCACAGATGATGGGACAGAATTCCTGAAACCTTAGTACACAGTAAAATGACTGAAAATCGATCTTTAGTTTTTCTGCATTTGCAAACATTTCAGTAACCTGAGAAACATGGATTCGGACTGATGTTGCCTGAGATGATCAACTTCCACCGTTTCTTGAGGAACAACACTTCCCTCCAACTGATTTTCTCTCAGACTGCTCAGGATGGACAACACGGTCAAATTGCAGTCTGGCAGCCGACACTTCAGCTCTGAGCCAAGTCCACTCCTTCCCCAGCTTGGCTAGGTCCCTCACACTCCTCTCATAAACACCAGGATTTACCATCTCCATCTGATGATAGGTGATAAAGCAGGACAGAGCACCTGCCCATAAATCAGTTTCCTCTGCTTCTGTCCCACTTTCTTCCAAACAGAGCACTGCCTAATGGATGGAGATGACCGGGAAAAGGAGAACGGCTACTAGGGCTGCCAAATTCCTTTAAAAATTACAATCCATTGGTAATTACTTAAAATGTAGTATCTGAAAGTATATGAATATTAATTAGCCATAGGATAACATAGTCAAGTTACTTAATGTTATGGCAGCTGATACCACAGTGCTGTTGAATTCTCTGTTCTGACTGATTAGAAGGTGTTGATTAGTTTTCTATAACAGCAGCTCTGACAATAGTGTAGCTGTAAATCACAAGTCTATATTAATGCAATCATTCTAATACTAACAGTAGTAACAGTTCATTCTCAGGGATGGTGGTCACTCCATATAAACGGATTAAAAATGTGCATTTGTTGGTATGGTGAGGTTCTTTGCAAGGACACATTTATTTAACAATTATGGAAGGAGTCTCCAATGTCAGCACTTTGTAAAAGTCAGAGGTAAAGCTGTAAATTTATGTTTTTACACATGGCAAAGTCATCATGACGTACTGATTCAAGGGCATTCCAGGTCTGAACACAGTGTGTTCTCTAAAGGAGGTGGTCATTTCTAGTACAATCCCACAAAACCCTGCTCTCATATCTACATCCTGACCTGAGGGCTCCAAGTTCAACAAGCTCTTTTGTGAAAATATTTTGCATTCCGCGGTTGCATGATTGACATCGTAAGCTAATATCCCAGCTCGAAACACTGCAATTGCTGTGGTATTCGTTTTGAAGTCTTCAATTGCAGCCTGTAATAGAAACATATTAAATCTACATTTGGGCTATTTTTGTTTGATGAGGATGAAGGACATTTAGCCAGCATATTACCATCATGGCTTGATTAGCTTGTTAGACATGAAGTTCAGCTGCACATCAATACAGGGCTGTAATGCATCAGATATGCAGTTATTTATTTAGCAAACAGACTAAGGCGATTAGTGTTACTCAGTACACCACGTTTACCCCGTTGTCTCAGGAAAGTGTTATTGCTATGCGGTAGTTACCGCTCTATTGTTAGCCCACAAATTCTTTGGCTGTTCTCACTTTAATGGACCTACAGAGTGGCCTTGCCCTGTAGGCAGAAGAGAGCAACAGAGCAGGATGATGAGATAGCAAGGCTGACATACATACGGCTCTGTGTATTAATACACAGTCCAGTCGAGTGACAGGCACGGCAGGGCCTCGTCCAGCCCACGCACAGCGAGAAATGGAGATATGACAGTTGTGTTACAGGCTCTGAGCATCAGCCTTCCGTCTTACTTATTATAGCACTTACAGTGCATCCCTAACTCTTTCCACTGTAACATTAATGTTGTTCCTGGCTTGTCTAATCACAAACAGACACATGTCTACTCGCTAAATGTTTGGCAATGGCTGGTTTCTTTATGTGTCTGGGAAAAATCACAAAAAAACCTTTTAGCTCTATCGTGTATGTGGCCATGGTGGGAAGGGAAGAGAAGAAGGGAAGGGATGGGACGGCAAAGGAAAGGAAAGGAAAGGAACATTACTTACAAGCACCATTTGAAGGTAAAATCCTTTGACAAAATGCTAATGCTAAGGTGTGGACCGACCACAACATATACACAATACAAAAAAAATATCCAGTCACTCAGTCTTACTGAAGCTTCATTAGCCAACTCGAACATTATGGGAACTCAACTTCGTGATTTTGCAGCTACGCTGTCACTGCCGTCCAATGCATCTGGCTCTTATTGACATAATTGTAGCTCTGTTTTTGTCCCAAGGCAAAACGAAGTGCATTTGGAAGCCTCAAATAAAATCCCAATAAAGTATAAATTATATCGCTTTACTGAATCGAATACTTCAGCAGCTCATAAGTGCTTGGAGAGAGCTTATAACTGAATCGTAAAATCAATAAACTTAAGTGGGAAAATGAAGCAATCCAGCAAGCTTGAGGTTTCTGCTGCTGAAACAGTCCCAGCCTACGCCTGACTGACAAACCTTGACCTAACACAAAGAATCTGTGCTTATTCATTTCGCAGCAGAACGGCTACCAGGCCTGGAGAGAGAGACACTCGTCCACCCTCGGCTCTGGCTCTGTGTTTAGACTTAGAGTGGGTACGCGCATGTGTTTGCTTCAGGTTGTATTTCCATTCTGAGACAAAAGAAAATGCAAAGGTGCTTATTCATGCAGCATATTGGATTTGTTCTTTACTCTCTCTATTCTGAGATTCATATGCCTGTATATGAGTATTATTTCTGGGTGATTTATACGCTGATGGTTAGGAGTGGGTGATAGGACAAAAAAAAAAATCACATTACAAGACTTTTCAATGGTTTGCTAACAAATAAGTGGTGTTGCATTTAAAAAACAACTTTTTAAATTAGCGGCTTTCAATTAGAGTTTATAACTGTTATTTAAAGAACGTTTTAAAAAAAGCTAAAAAGTCATTGTGATAACTAAGAAAAGTGTATTGTGACACAATTAATCACAGTATCAATATTATATAGTCTACTTATGATTAATATATGCTTATGATAATGACATAAGATACTGCATGGTGACGTGTCATTTGCAATTTGTCCCAAAATTTCGATTTCGATTTGAGAAGGTGCTGCCCTACTGTTTTGATAGACTTGCTTCGTCCGATAACCTCTGACAAGCATCATTTTGGCCGAATGCTTTCAGAAATACCTGCGATTTTGTACAAGGTTGAGGTTGAGGAGTTCTGCAATGCGGTCGGAGGTCTGCTGATGATTTTGCACTTTCTCTAATCCTCTTTCAGTGCTAAAGAAAAGCAGGTGAGCATTGATTCAGCAAGAAATAGATCCCACACACACACCTAAAGCAAGACGTAAAATCCTTATTGTGAGCCGGATAAGTGAGTACACTGGGACCGATAAACCACAGAAAAATAACTCAGACAATACAGCTCAGGAAACCATTTGGTGGTCTTTTTGAATGGTGGGAAACTCGAACTGACCACACGACTATAGCTAAAGGCTCTGAGGGATCAGTATCTGCACAAAAAAGCACGGAACACAAACCCATGTACACAAACGCAACAATAAATAACATACACAGAAAAAAAGAGCTGGGCCCACATTCAGTGCTGCCATGCATAGCATTCATCTGTGCCTGCTGGCTCTTGTCCCTTCACACTTGTCACTCTGAAATTCAGCCACTCGAATGTTTTCGAGTCATCTGAAGAGCCTCTTACGGGGTTGTTAGCGTGGGGGAAGTGTCAGGTGACAAAGCCTCATGGGGGGGCCTCTCCAATTGCCAGGCACTTCAGCTTGTTGTCTACACAACGGCTAATTGGAAAAAACTATGGGGTTTGAAAATCCAAGGTTTAATCAGTATTTAGCACCATCTGGATGTGGGCTGCTGGCCTCCTTCTGCTTCTCTTTATTCAAGACTTCCTGCTAAAGCCGAGGACTGTCAAACCCTGCCACAAAATGGAGACGGACGACGAGAAAGATGTGTGCATGCTGTAAAACACTGAAATCTTTTTTTTTTTTTTTTGCTTTTGAGCGAAGATGGTTCATGCCTTATAACGCTGAACAGATGTGCGTCAAATTTCTATTAAGGGATCCAGAGAGAAACATTTTTTTTTCCATGGTACAGTAAATTCTGTGTTCAAAATCCAATACACACGCAGGTGGCTGCAACTTGCGTTTCAATGCAACGTCATTGTGTCCTTCAATCCCTCATCGCTGTGCTCTGGATCTTTCAGCGAGAAAGCTGTTGCCTCAGCAGAAGAGAACAGTAGTCCCTAATGAGTCTTTCACAGCGCTGCAGCATTAACAGCAGGTCTTTCACACTGGTGCATTGGAAACTGCAATGGCTGCCAAGTCTTTCTTCCATCGACAGGTCATGCTGAGGCATTTAATGTGTTTTTTAGAGTGAGTTCCTCACACACAAACACCACACAAAGCACTGGAAGATTTGGTTATTCTCTCTACAAATCCAAGAGCAAATAGGGCCGAAAGGGAGAGGGGCTTAGTGGATTCCAGATTGCTTTACAAAAGGGGATGAAAGCAGCTGCACATGTTTACCAAAGAATGAGAGGATGGCAGCAGGAAAGACAAAATGTTGCTTTTTCCTCTTTACAAAAATGCAATATCCACCCAGAACTACAGCTGTCACTACAGCTGTACTTCATGTCCCCAGGTACTGGTGGTTTCCACCCGTCAGTTCTCGTTTGGTAGTACTGAATCAGTTATGTCACAAAAATGCTGAAACCAGGAATTGATGACATAAGGGGGTTGGGGGAGTCATTATTTAATTGCTACATTAACTCAAGCAGCTGGTTTTATTTACTGCCACTTGCAACAACGTAAGTAAGACTTGGGCAGCAAGGTGGTACAATAGGTACTGTTGCTGCCTCACAGCTTCTATCCTGAAGTTGGGTTTTCGTCTGTGTGGACTTTCTGTGTATTTCCCCTCGTGCCCACTTGGGTTTCCTCTGGGTTCTCCGGTTTCCTCCCACCTCCCAAAAACATGCCAGTAGATATACTAGCAACTAAATTAACCCCTAGGTGTGAAAGCATGGCCTGTTGTCCCATCCAGTATGTATATTAGCTGTCTGGGATATGCTCTGGATCCACTGCAACCCTGAATAAATGATTAATGAACTACACTTCCATTTCAGAAAAGATTCCAATTAAATTTTCTTTAGAAAGCTGGAATGGTTAACCATCTTTAATGCACCCTTGTTTAGAGAGCAGCTACATACTGAGAATAGCTAAAAGCAATAAAACAGGTCTTATCTTGCAGGCTATTGTTGCACAATTGTGTAATGTGGCCTTTAGAGTCTTTCACTCTGGATGGTGAAACTGGCTTTCAAAGCCAGAACTTATCTTTTAGGCTACTTAGCAATAAGCTCCCACATATTTTAAGTGGAATCTGGTTCTCTGTAGGTGAAAAAGCATCAGTGATCAGAGATGAAGAACTCAGAGCTTTCCTGCCTTTGTTCACCAAAGAAGAGCTGTTACATGATATGATGTACATTACATCAGAAAATCTTGGTTTAAGCCAATTAAAAGGCCATAGCTGGCTTTCATCATCTCGTCATGTCTTTCCCTCCTCAAGGAATTCCCTGCCACCCTGAGGCCATTTATGTGTGCTGCTGTTTGGAGTAAACATGATCATCTCCATTTCACAGCACTATCATCTTCCTCATCTAAGAGGATTTGAAATATGAGATGCGCAGAGCTCTTTTCCTCTCAGCGAGAGCCGGACGCATTTCCAAATTCAAACTCAGGCACCGGTCACATCTAATGAGACTTAAGCTCACCTCTCAAAGAGAAACTCTTAGGTCCTGATATCCATGAGTATAAACCTGTCCTAACACGAGGTTTATCATAGTCCCAGTGGTAAATCAGCCCTGAGGCATGAGTGCACTAAAGACAGTGAGCGTTAAGAGGATGTGGAAATAGTTAACAGGAAAGTTACAAAGCATGTTTGTTTTATCAATGGGCTTGGCTGCAGCCTCCGAGGGATAAGACCAAGACAGAATACAAGAAAGAGAGAGAGAGAGAGAGAGAGAGAGAGAGAGAGAGAGAGAGAGAGTGAAACTATTTTTAATGCATTAGCAGAACAATGGTATACTGTAACCAATCCAGGTGTAAATATTTCGGAATATTTTTTAAACCAACTCCAGCCTTCGAGTGTTTTGCTGCAGGCTAAACAACAGAGTCAGTTTGCTGTGTGGTGACAAGCCAATGTTGAAAAGTGTAGACTCTGTTGCCGGGGTGAGGTTTCAGAGCACACATTTGAAATAGCAACTAGGAATTCCCCGTAATGCGTTGAAACGGCACATTAGCGGGTGTTGCAAACGCAAGGCTTGTCATAATCGAGAAAGTGAAAATATGCCTAAACAGAAAGGCATTCATTTTCCTCTTATGAATCACAACGATGGCAGTTTCACCAACACGCCTCCGTCGCCACCTCCACCCAGCGAGGCGTAGCTTCTTTTCCTGCAAGGTGGAATCAGACACCCACTCCACACAGAGATGCCGTCAAGTTGTCAGACTCAGAGCCCAACCACAGATGTTACACAAATGGATACTGTCCATGACACATGAGGTTGAGATACCCTTATCTGGGTTTCAGAGAGCACACCTCCTTTTTCACTCCTCCAACTCTGGTGCTACTGCACGGTAGAGGATGACCGACTCCCGCTCTATCTTTGGAATGTGGGAATCTAATCTGCGGAACACTCGGGGCCTGGGAGAAGACCCTCCGCGTTGACAGTCGGCCTCTTCAGACAGACACCTTGGGCTGGTCAGGAATTCCAGGGGCTGATTAGCACTGGGCTCAAAGCCTCATCTTTCTGCGCGTCCCACCCCCCATCCACCCTCAAGCACTGCTCTCTCAGTCCTGATCAAGTCTCAGGAAGGACAACAATAGCCCAAACCCTGCCCCTGAGCTGGCTCAGTCCACACCTCACCTCACAGCCTCACCTCACAGCCAGAGGGGATCGATTAAACACAGTCTGAGAACAATAGATAAAGGCATTGCAAAGTGACAAGACAAGAATTTACAGGCATATCATCACGTATGCCTGTTGACTAGAAATTTCCAATTTTTTTTTCTTGGTTTCTGGTTTCCTTAACAACATACCAATGAAATGAGAATACATCAGCCGAGTATCTGAAATTCGGCCTGTATCGGTCCAATGTCAGCCAAACCGCGGGATCACTCAGATCCCAGATCCCGTATTTTCTGATTTCATATATTTTTGTGGCAATGACGTAACTTTTTTTATTTTAATCACGTCTGTGAAATTTTAGTGTGACCTAAGCCCTTTGGATTTGTTTTACATGGGGAGGTGAGGTAAAGCATTTACTACCACACTATCTGGGATTTCAGTCTTGTTCGAACCCATCGCATGTTACAGTCATGTGACCTACAAATGATCAAGCACAACTTGCAAGGCCACACCCCCTGAAACAAGCACTTATAATAAAGGTCAATACATTCAATTTGTATTAACGTGTATGTACTACATGGAATTTTTAGTGCAACAACCATGTGTACATCGTGACTCAGATAATATCGTGACCTCCCTGATTTCAATCATAATTCTGTCCTAATGGAAACCTCAGGTAGTATGAATATTAATCCATTCATTATCTGATTTTCCAGGTTTCCATGACTGTACCATATAAAGAGCATATTACAATATATTATATCAAATTATAGCCATTATCGGATTTTAAAGATTTAATTTTTTATATTTTTAAACTTCTGTGTATGTGCACAAATAAAACTAGATCTAACACCATGCCCATTAAACAGTGACAAAAAATACTTCCTTTCCAAAGCTAAGCCTGTAATAAATATTTACCGTATGTAACATGACTAACTGTTTTTTTTTTTAAAGAACTTGGCTTGTTTTAATCTTACATCATGTCTTTCTTCGTTGGTGGGTTTATTGGCAGATCGTAATGCAGCTGTAGAGACACATACATCATGTGTTTAGGAAGAAAAGCAATTATTGTGTGATTCATGGAGACCCAAAGATTTTCCTGTTATCACTTTAGTGAAATGTGTGCAAACATACTGGATTAATTAACAGCCAAAATTTGATCCAGTTATAGGCCTATTTTGTAAATGCAAACAAAAATCACATCAGTATCAGATCGGTGTGGTGTATCGGCTAAAGCTCCGAGTTCTGGTGCCTACACAGAACAATGAAACTACAGTCACATACAGATTTAAAGGGTGAAAAGAAACGCTTTTTTTTTAAAGAACTCGAAAAGAGCTTCTGATTCTAACAGATGGGGCAAAGCTGTCCAGAGGGACAAAGACTTCAGTGTCATGCAGGTGCTTCTCACAGCCTCCCAAGCCTCCCTAATCCACTAACAAAACACAGATCAGGAATTATTGACACACTCTGTCTCTGCACTGTCTGGTCCTCAGTTGCGTCCTTAAATAAAGTCCAGAGGTGAGGGAGGGATGAGCGGTTCATCAGCTCTACGATGTTGACTGTATCTCATGCTGTACACCTCACTTAATGCTCACTCTCACTCCCTTCCACTTTCTCAAACTCAGTTCAGGGAGGGCAAGCGGTGGATCTGCTTGATGAATGAGCCATGAGAGATTTGTTTTGTGTCTCGCTTGCTATCTCTCTCCGTCTCTACCCCCGGTGCTCCGCTAATGAGTGTGCCGCTTGCCGGCGCACGGTGGCTGGCCATCAATATCCCTCCATCTGGCAGGTATAGAGGAGGGGAGCGGATGAGCCTCCGGCAGGCCCACATCTGCTTAAGCATCCATGCTCTGCTGCTGGTCTCCTTCACCACACACACACACACACTCACACACACACACACACACACACACACCACACACAGACACACACACCTACACGCATACACAGCAAAGGTGGCATTGCTAATGCAACAGGCCTTGTTAGCGTGCACCGATGAACTTCTTATTTATTACATCACTCCCACATGTTTCTAGTGAATGGATATAACGTGCCCCAGATGGCTGCCATGAGCGTTCGTGTTTTTTTGGTAAATCCGGGTTGCATGAAACGTGCAAGTACATGCCGTGCTGGCACAAGACAGATTTCGGAACTCGATAGCTCAGACATCAGACACAAATTCTTCCTTAGGCTCCCAAAGACGGTCTGTTATGGTCCCGCAACATTCCCGACCAATTATATAAACAGAGTACATTAGTGGTGGCTCAGTCTCCTACCTGAGCCCAAGGCGTTCATACACGATGCAGAGAAAGATAGAGTGAGGAGACCAAGTAAGAAAAAAAGGAAGGATAAAGAGTGAAAAAGAAAGAGTGAGAGAGGAATGAAGAGAGACTTCAGAGGCTTCAATGTGGCTCCTGTATTTCATTACATTTCCATCCCATTATTCAGCCACAGCTGTTTGGGTGGTCGAACATTTAAACAGCTGTTATTTTACTGAATTGGCAGAATGAGGACGTGGCCATTTCACTATTTTCCCCTCTGTAAAAGGATTATGCATATGAGCAATTTGATTATAAAAGATGAATATTAAAGGAAATGTTCAGTGAAAAAACATTCTTTGTGTTGCATTGCAGCTACAAATGTATATAATCTAAATCTAAAAGTAGTGGAATTCTATTTTATCTCAAATATTTTCCATTAATTCTTGGCTGAAATCTAAGGCAATTATTAGTGTGTGGGCAGATATTTACAAAAATATTTCTGGTGAGATAAAGTTGCTTTATCGGTTGGCACGACTGCAATGTGCAAAATTAAAGAAGCAAATGGCAGACAAAGATGTCTTGGACATATATGGTATCTGGAATGCTGATTTAAATAACTGATAAATAAGTAAAAAAAGAAAAAAAGAACTTGGTGTAGTGCTGTTATAGGAAAATAATCAACAACAGGGTGGTGTGATGAAGGGGAGTTGCTGTAGCGTCCTATAACAACATGTCCCGAGGTGTTTTGTTCCTCTTATACCAAAGCGATTTGCCAACTTTTTTATTTATTAAAGAATGACATGTACATTTTCTCTCTATATAGTTACATTACAACGTTGTGGAGCAAGACAAGTTATAAGATATTTACTTTAAAGCAGCTATAGACAAGCGTTCCCTCACTAGCCTCTTTTTCCCTCTATCTTGAAGTCTGAATATTAATTAATATTAATATTAATATTCAATATCTCTTGACTAACACTCAACACCTTCTGTCCAAGCTGACAATCGATTGAAGGAAGGAACAATAGTATCATTTTAATATATATTGCATTCCCTTACATTTCAATTATAAATTAAATCAGAATAAGGTTTCTATCCTCGGTTCTTTGGTGTACTTTAGTGAGGATTTAAACATGCAGTTTGTAGACATTCACACTGAACAGCTATTAACTAGATTAGAAAAGTAGCCTCTGTGTAAATCTGTAAAAAAAAATAATAATAAGATATCGGACATGGCTTGGTTGGTTGATCACAGGTTACATAAGTTGAACATTTCTTTTTGTACTCTTTCTTCAAAATCAATGATCTAATCCTTGGCTATAGACAGCAATTAGCAGCAGGAAGGGCAGAATGAAGAAAGACATAGAGGGAGTCATCCTACTTTCACAATTCAGATAAAATCCAATATGAGCTTGTGACACTTGACTCAGCAAGAGCCGTTAACAACACCGCGCCCATTAGCCAAATGGAGAGAGTACTTCAGCAAAATTGATCAGGACCTCTATCCACTTGGCTTTGCATCCTGCCATTTTGCAGGCACTAAGCTAACGGGGCAAAGGATAATAAATTTGCTCCAGAGATGACAAGCAGAAGCAGCATCTCTAATGGCGAGTGACAGAGCCTGGGATCCTCTCCCGCCCGCTCTCTCCTCTCCGAGTCAGGAATTAATGTGTGCCGGGCTGCTTTTGATGTCGCCACAAAGCACCGCCGCAACCTTGTGGTAACCAAATGTGCAGCTCTGTTCCAGAGTGGTCAGTGATTCATCCACCCCGCTAGAGTTTTCCAATATTTTCCATTAGTTTTACACTCGAATAGGCGGCATAAAAAAGGACAGATGGATATGACTCAGGAAGATAGAGTAAGTGATATTGGAAAAGGTCATTGTCTATGGCTGTGCTTGGTCTGAATTCATGCAGCAATGCTCGAGTGAGAGGGGATTTATTTAACTGAGAAAGCGTCTTCACAGGCAAGGAATTGGGTGTACACTTCACATTATTCCACATTCTCAATGGCTTGTGCTAAAGCAGGCTCTCCTGGTTTAGCCTCCCAATTTTCTAAAGTAGAGCATTTAAATCTAATCCCAGTGAGAATCCACTGAGCAAAGATATCCATTAATGGACCAGTATGGCCCTTTCCTAAAGACAGGAATGCTGGCTAAATTATTCCATTTAAACTGTCCCATAAGAAGTCTTTATTATTAACCCATGCAAGCAAGTCCTAGTCTGCCTTAATACACGTCCTTTTTGGCTCTATATTTAGTCTGACATCTTGTTCATGACCACAATCGTCGTCTTTTCTACATCCTCTAGAGATGTATTAAAATCTTTTACTGTGACCAAAATCTAGACGTCCCATAAACGTCTGGCAAAGAGGTCTTTGTGCTCAGTGGGTTGCCAAAAAGTCTAGCTCTGCGCTACAGGAGTGCTAACAACTCGCTGTCTGAAGCTGCTTTTATTCCTGCAGAGTCCGGTCCCATACTCTATCATTATTATGAAGCCACTGCCTGTCACCGTCAGAACGACAGCTGACAGGAGTAGATACATGCGATCCCTGAAAAAGACATACTGGCCCCTCACCAATGTGCTGGCGGGCGATCGAGATTAAAAGCATATCCTTATGAAATATTGATCTTTTTGTCAGTGGTTCACAGATCTCGGATAACAAGCAGTCAATCGAGCTGCTCTCAGGTTCTGTCAGGGCTGACAGAGAATACCAGAGGGGGTAAAGTCACGCCCTGATGAGCTCATACCTCCTTGCCCTTAATGTACAGATAACAATGTGCATGCTGCTTTTCATCAAAAGCACATGGTACGGTACAGAACTAATTCGTCATTCTTTCTCAGAGCCTGCCTCTTTCTCTGCGGATGGAGTGGACGGAGTGTGCGGAGTGGGCGGTGTGTTTCAACCGACCAAGGTTGCTTTACAGGATTTATCTTGGCCTGCAAAGGTGCAATGTGTTTGCCTGGACTCTTTTTTGTCTTTTATCATGTGGATTCAGCCACGTTAGCACATATGCATGAACACCCTCATGCTTCCATGCAAATATTGCCCAAGCAAACACGCACACTGTGACTGGCAGCACACATGACTCAGAATACCAGTCTGTTGTGTTTCTGAACTTACACCTACCCGACACCTACTGTAGTACTGGCATAGGCTCCAGTTATCTGATATTGGTGCCATCAGGTTGAGGGGGGAGAGCTTTGCGGAGGTGAGATCAAGGGACACACAAACAAACAGATACTGCGATACCACCGTATGACTCAAGTTCTCACACTGTTAACAAAGGAGGCCGCACATAAAAAACCCCAGGCCGCTCGTACGGGGCCGACGTTGTGTTGTACATGGTAATTATCTCAGTCAGAAGCTGGCAGGAGAACAATTGGCTTTTCAGAGCAGCTCTAGAGGAGAATGAGCGGGAAGGGCCAGTGCTATGTACCACGTACCATGTATTCCCTTTCCTCCAAGAACCAAGGCTCAGCTCACTCTTCCCATGCTGAGGGAAACAAGCAGGAAGTACCAGCGTAATTGCCTTTGTATGTGAAGGAGGGGGGCCTGACATTCACACTATGTGGTGCAAGATGGGACTTGCGGCTGTCGCGCTGCAATGAGTGGCATTTGAGACCTGGCAGACTCCAGCAGAGGAAAGGTCAGCGTGGTAGTTGGCACAGTCTCTCGGGACGCTACTATAAACCTACAAATCCCACTGCTGATTAGGCCTGAGCCACTCATTTGCGCGTGATGCTGAGGGGTAGCATTGCATTAGCCCCTAACAAACACTGGGGATCCAGAGTGACAGTTTAGTGAGTGGATCAGATGACATGAGAGAAAGGCATGTAGGTATCAATGCCATTGAGTTTAAAATCCATACTTGTCCAGAGAAAATGATACAGGACACTAATTACCAAACCCTAAGCTCTGACGGTGCATGGATCATTGTGTAGGGATTTAAGCTAAAAAAAAAAGCACTATCACTGGCATCACATAAAATTTGTTTTACTATTGTTCGTTAGTTTATCAGATTACCTGAGAATGAATCCCAAACTATTGGTGCAGAAAACAGATTACTGTTTGCTGAATAAAATCAATTTTCTAGTGAACAAAGGCCACCAGCAAGCTACCTGCAGTAGCTAGCAATTTATCAGCATAAGTTGTGAGGCATATATGAGTCTTATATTAGCTCATTAACTGCAAAACTATTTCTGGAAGTCTACAAATACTAATACAAGTGTTAGCTATGCAAAAATAAAAAAAAAAAAAATCAATTCACTTCCATTTGTAAACGTTGCTCCTGTAGCTGAGCAACAGTTTGTTGAAACATTTGTGGAACTATGATCTAGTGAAGAGGATAATGGGAATGCCCACCCATCTACGCAATATTTATTACCCTCAAATTTGGACAAAATAAGTTGCTTAGTGAAATAGGCACCAGCTTATGAATTTCACTGTGAGTGTCAATTAGATGTCTTCCCACTAAAAATGAAACGCCTCGCCCCCTTTGACCGCAAATCTGATACAAGTTCCCATATAATACATCAGAATTGGGAAATGCTTGCTCTTTAACCAGCATATGTGAAGAGCATCACTGTCTGCTAGTGCCAGAATAAGCCGAAGACGTCTGCTCTTTGCACTCACTGCCATCTACTTATGACGAAAGCGCCTTTTTAAACGCCACTAAATCAACAGATATCGTCCTTACCGAAGCACAGCACTGTGCATATCTTTTGAATAGATCCTAAATATGAGATTCTTTTTTGTTTATAATCTGAAATACTGGAGATGCTCAAGCTCCAGAAAACCGACAGAGCTGGTGTCTAGGCTCAAAGGACAAGTGTGTTGTGAATAGCACAGCTATCTGTTCAATATTATTATCAAGGATGCTTCAACATACCGTCAGTTTTGAAGCTGCACATAAGCGGAGATTAAAAAAAAGAGTGTCCCTTTTGAAAGGCAGCACCCCAATGGCCACAAAGACATTCGAAAGACATGAAAACAGAGTCACTGGGATGTCTAGACATCTTTTAGACCCTGAAGAGAAATACAGAACGTATACATGATGTCAGGCTTGTCAGTCTGTGCTTACTGTGATAAGGACTTCCTGTCTTCTAAAGCTCGTGATTTCAGATTTGTAATTTGAAGCAGCATTACATGTGTACTTTTTTTTTTAGAAAAGATTAATTAAAGCGCAATCCATTAAAGAGTAATTTACAGATTCGTTTTTAGGTTTAATTAGATTTTAAAACATTGTTGTGACCATAAATCTTGCTAGAAGGTTAGCAAATTACCCTCACATGAAAATTAAATATTGTCTATGTTTCCATGCAGCCTAAAAATCAGACTAATCTGACTTAAGAGTTTAGTCACAATAAAAAAAAAAAAAAGGTTCATGTAAACACGTCTGTTGGAATAGAGTTAAGGTTGATCCGAATAAAATCAAACAAGGTGGGTTAATGTCCTTTTAATAATCTGTTAAATAGAAGAAGAAAAGCCACGTGTACGAATGCACAGCTGGTGTTAAAGACTGTATTCTATTAAAAGAATAAATAATAAAAATGGCAAAAAAAAAATAGGAAATACTTTGAAAAAATTTCTCATGCAGTGTTTACTGCAAAAATTTGGTTTTAATATTTGTAACATTATAAGTTAATGTACATATATACATATAGTATATACACACACACACACACACACACACACACACACACACACACACACACACACACACACATCTTTGTACCAGAATCTTAGGCAAATATGAAATTCTTCTTCATGCTCTCTCTTAAATAATCACATTTGGATGACATTTTATGAGCTGGAAATAATTCCAAACTTGTTAACAATGCTACGTTTTGAACTTGTTAGCATGTAGCATGATTACACACCCTGTATGTGCTGATGGGACGCACACATTTCTCGTTGTCTCGGTAACACTGACATTAAACCTCGCTCTATGGATGCGCATAACTTTGGATCATATTGCATGAATATGTGTATACGTGCATATGAACACAGCCTTTCAGCTCATTTGGAATCTACGACCGGAATGAATTCACTCGGATTGGCGGAAATCTTTGCACATAAACACCGCCATTGACAAGTCGAATTCTGGAGTCTAGTGCCGGTGATGGGAACTTTGTTACTCAAGGCAGCCCACGCAGATCCCCGTAAGATTTCAAACGAGAGACAGGAACACCTCATCCATCTGGCTGAAAATGAAACCGAGATGTTTATTTTATTTACAGCGTCAGAGACAAAGACAATATGGGTTATCATAAGACTCACATTAAAAGAAAGCACATGTTTGGCCTCACATGAGAGCCGACTGTCAGGGAAACTGAGAGGCTGGGAGACGCCTGGATTCGTCTGGGATGATTCCACTGATTCGCAATCCGGCCATTAGCACAGACATGATACAGACACTTTAATGCTAACACACCAGCAATGTTTCTGACGTGCCATGGAATTTTTGGTGAAGGGCCCAGTGGCCATCGAATGCAACATAAAATTGGCTTTTCCATAAAATATTCTAGAAACATATAATAAGTTGAGACTATTAACCCTGGTTTGTTCAGCCACAGCCTCAAGGTCAGTTCGGTGCTTTTGCAGAAACAAACATCATGAAACTGTCTGCTCAAAGATCCCTACAGCTTCAAAGAAAACCACACACCATCCAGCAGCACACACACACACCCACACACACACATACACACACACACACACAGTGCAAAACTAGCCGGTGTGTCCTCCTAGCCATGTGTTTGCCTGTGTGTGTGTTTGTGCTTCTTTCGTGTGCAAAATCCTATCAATGTCACAAAGGTCACGGTGTCTCAAGATAACCCGGAGAGATTGCCATGAGATCCTGGGATTTTCAGCCCTATTATTTTGTGATTAGGTGTCACCCGAGTTTCCTCGGTGTCACAATGAAGCCTTTCATGTTGTGGGTTCTAGCGGCTGAACAGGCGAATTCGTATTTGTATTCAGCACGAATAAAAAAAAAAACGGGAGAAGCAGTCAGCTCACAATGCTTATTCAAGCTGGAATTATATATACACCAGCTCTTTTATAGCTTAGAAGGAATTCTCTTTTTTTAATTCAGTGTAAGTGTAATTCCCACAGGAAGTCTGTGGGTATCGAATGCTTCGTTTTGTTTTGGTTTGTTTTGGTTTGTTTTTAAATTTAATGGACACCAGTCAGTTTTTGTGGTCCAACTTATTCAGGTGAGTTAGGTTTCAGAGGATGGTGAAAGGCTAAAGTCAGCAGTTGGCATCAACTTGGCGAAGGAAAGCACGTTAAGAAGACAAACCTGTCTAAACACAGCCTCTCCATAACTCAACAAACAAGTAACTGCTCCGTGGAACCCAGAGATTCGCTTATTTACTGAAGTACTCAAACACACGAGTCTTCAGTTCGCAAATATAATTAACCTGTCAGTTGCGTGTTTCAACTGAATAATGTTTTAATAATCTGTGACATTGGCTATAACTGTAGCCTTGGCATTCAGCGTCTTCAAATCCTTTTTTTTTTTTTATATCTTAACCCTTTACTGCATGGTGTTGCCATATGGAAACTATTAATTTATCTCCATTTTTTTTGTATAGACAATAATANATAATAGTAAGTCATGAATTTCAATAAATAAAATGAAGACATGCATAATTTTTTGTCTGTAAAAGGTGTGTTTTCTAAGAAAAATAAGACATTATGATACTTTCCACCACTGCACGTTGTTGCCATATGGCAACAATTTACAAACTAAACCCCTAAATTTTTTTTTTTACTTTTTTTAAAATATATTTTTATTTTTTGAACTAATTAAAGTAATAAAAATATTTGTATGTAAATATAATAATTCATGCAGTAGAGGGTTAACTGTAAGCTATTGTGTTAATGAACGTGCTGCTTTAAGTAAAGGGTGGGGGGGAGGGCAAACAAACTGTTTTATTCCTCTTATACCACAGCAATTTTCCAATGATTACTAGTTTTGTTTTATTTTATTTTTTTTAAATAAGCACATGTAAATTCCTTTGTCCTAAGATTTTCGACAAAACACCGAGTTGGAAAACTTAAAATAACAGCTTTATTTCTGCCCTGACACTGAAGACTCCTTACAAAAATGTCACCATATTAAAATTAAGAATATTTTTAGACCGTTTTATATTTTAAACTCGAAAACATTAACAAAAAAAAAATACATGTCAGAGTGTTTATACAGATACAGATGGTGACTGGCAGCATAAAGTCAGGAGTGTATGTGTTTTATTTGATATACAGCTGTACTGGATTAATGGCTGTTCTGGACGTTTTACAGCCTGATTCAGCCGACAGTATTCAGGCTCATAAAAGCAGCTCTCAGACCATGCCACATGACAGCACCATGACAGGCCCAGTTAATCACAGGCTTATTTGCACATTTTTTTAACCGCAATTTAAAGCATGATAATGGTCCGAGACTAGCTGTATTTGAAATATTTACAGAATGATAACCTAGTCTAAAAATATCAGCGTATCATGGTATTGTCAACCATTTAAAAACATACAAGTTAGTGGTGCAAAATCAATGAAATGTTATCACATCGTTGTAATCAAAAGGAAACAAAAATCTTTATTAGAAAGGTATTTTTGTGGATGACTCTTCTAATAAAATCCAGTACACTGGCAGTATTTATCACCTTACTGTTAAGTCTCTCTAACCGACACTCCGTCGCACGTCGTGACGAGTCGGCTTTTATCCTGCGGCAAACCAAATCAGGACCAGCGGAATGCTATGTTCTTGTGTGTGCTTTACAGTGGTTGTGTATGACATGCCAGTCCAGAACACGGCAGCAGAGGCAGCAATGTAACATGTTTACAGCAGTAGCAAATCACACCCAGCCAAAAGGTTTTCAGTGCATTTGCATCCCTGTGCAGAGAAATGGAGGTACTGTAGTGTGATTTAGGGCAAGTCCTGAGGGAGGGGGTGTGAATTTTTTGGGGAATCACAGCCAGACACAAAAGGGATGAGACCCACTCAAGTAAGGAACTTGATCAGGTAAAAAAAACAAACAAAAAAAACAGATAGACATTAACAAATACATTTTAATCAGTATTTGGAAAAATTCGACAGTAAGGTAACACCCTGAAAGTGTGATAGCGTATAAACTTATTCTGAGACCTGGCATACTTCCGTCTGGCTGCCACACAACAGACTGGAAAAAACCACTGCAAGGACTCAATGTGCTGAACGCTAGTCTGAGACTTCTGTGAGACAAGTGTTCTGATGTTGGTGTTGGATCTGCTATCTGGACCTTCCATGCTGGGGTCAGTGTAGGCTACTTTGTTATGGTGATGGAGGTCTCATAGGGGTCGTGGGGCGCAACAAAAGCAGTGCTTGTACCGGTCATGCAGGGTGAATTCGACCAAGTGACCCTGCCTACTGATTTTCTGCACAGGAAATTGCCAACAAAGGCCTTTTTAGGCACACACAATTAGCTGGGCACTCAAGGGGCATGTGTGAGCACATACACACACACACACATATACACACACACACACCCACACACTCATGGATGCATGCACCGATGCACGCTTAAGCACTTCTCAAGGTTTTCAAGTGAAAAATCCATGTGAGCCAAAGCAAAATGGGATTAGCCACTAATCTAGCTGGCAGAACACATGAGAATACAGCGACGGCTAATACAAGAAGAGACGGCGCGTCTAGCCTATCAGATAAGCTTCAGCATGGCTTTAGGTGGCCTCAGCAGCTGGGGTGAGAAAGAGAACACACCAGTGCGAAAAGCAGTGGAGTACCACTACCAGTGTGAGAACTGCACATCAAAGGTATGACGACTCACTCCTTCTTTGTGTGTGTGTGTGTGTGTGTGGTTTGCCTTACTATCTTTGTGGGGACCTTTCAGGAATATAATTAAAAGAAACTTTTATAATATAATATAATATAATATAATATAATATAATATAATATAATATAATATAATATAATATTGGCTCTTGTCATTCTTTTTAAATAAAGTTTTTTTTGTAATAAAGCAGTTTTCCTTGTGAGGACCTGATAAATGTCTCCACAAGGTCAAAACTGTCAGATCTGTGGGGAGGTTTGGTCCCAACCAAGATATGAAATGTCCACACACACACACACACACACACACACACACACACACACACACTTGTATATATACACAGGCTGGAGGGTGGGGTCAGGCCCAGACTGTAATCACTGGGAGAGTTTGTGTTTATTTATTTGCTCGCACAATGCAAACGCCTCACCATGACGTTTATTTAAGCAGCTAATGGCCCGAAAGCACCGGAAACCCGAGTCACTCAATCCAACATGACCGCACTGACAGAGCACTCTTTTTGTCCTCATTGATGTGTAGATTTTTCCAATAGAAAAAAGTTAAATGACGAACTGCCTGGTGAGAAATGAGCCAAGCTTTTTCCATTCACATTAAGCTGGAGCAGACGTGTTGAAAGCTCCTGCATGGGCCAGAGAGATATGTCAGGTATTATTAGCGTGATTGCTCTTGCCTAAATCATTACATGTTGTTGGCTGCGTAGGCGTTCCTGTCTTGGCTGTAGTGCCTAGATAGTTGTTTCGTATTTTACTGCGCTATTTTTATTGTACATCAGTGATTTAAATTCAACTTTTGTATGCAATGAGTATCTCATAATGAGAATAAAAATAGTGCCGAACTTTCAGGCAATAGATTAACCCAAAGTACTACTGAATTGAATTATTGGATATTTGTCAGAGACACACTGATTACTCAAGACACACTCTTGAGCATTCAGAGAATTTCCATTTCAAAATTCTATTTCAGGTTAACAGCTAATTCAGCAGGAAAAAAAAAAACATCTTATATTTATCTTCCCATGGGTCTCCTTCTGAAAGATTTAAAGTTTTAAACTTTTGAATTTTTGTTTATATTTTATCCCATATGAAGTGCACGTCTGATGAGAAATTACTGAATTAACTGTCTAATTATATTGTCATTGCGATGTGTCTTTTGGTTTTACGTTATAAAGACTACAATGGAGAAAGGCTCTGGGGCTTTGCTAGGTTTTTATCTATGGTGATTTTAATGTGTGTAATGGCTGCCATGCAGTGCTGCACGTATTTTAATCATCAATTAAATTCATTCACTGAGATGAAAAACTGGATCAGTGCATCTCTAGGGCTTCTTGTTTCCCTAATCTCTTTCCGCAGATCTGCTCTAACAACTGAGATGCATGCTAAAATAGCTCCAGATGTATTTTTACCTTTACATACAAAACCAAACCAAGACCTTGAACCAAGAACTTGGCAGGATACCAAAATACCAAAACGGCGATCTATCATGGACGACAGGTCAAAGGAAGAACCATGTACTTTTTCATCAGAGCCCATTTGGTTAAGTGGCTAAGTGGTGTTTCCACACAAACACTTTAACAGGACACACACGTTTAATTTGAAGAGCCTCAAGAGAGCACAGCACATGATTCACTATCAGGATATCAGATATCACACAGTTAGCACTTTTTCACTCAAAACACCTCCAGCATGACTTGTAAAAATGCCTGTGGGTTTTACGCAGTCACGGATATGAGCGAGCTCCTCTCTGGGTTTTTTTTTTTTCCTTTTTCTCTCCAGCTTTCCTATGCAGATTGGAGCTTTTTTTGACAAACGCAGCAATTCAATTAGCACCTGAAAGATAGCAGATTCCTCAGGGGTAATTGTGTCATGTTCCTGTGCTCTCTAATTGGAGGGTTTGGGGATGAGCCTAGAGTTGAGCATGGCCTTCATCAGCACCTATGTGATCGCTGTCCGATATTTCATTCTCACTTTGTTTGTTTCCCGGCTTCCTTGGCAGTGATTGCACGCAGCAGGTCCGGAATTGAAGGAGGTGCCGATTACGACTAGGCTGGATGTGCCTGCCTCTCATTAATCACCACGAGGAAAGAGAGTGTTAACAAACAGTATTCGGGTTGCTTCAGCTATCAGGTATCTGCACTTTCATTAACACGCCGCAACCGCCATTAAGTCGGTAACGTGAATGGAGCTCTCTGGCAGCTTACAGTTATAGACAATGAGGGATGTAATGCGTAAAAACTAGTCTCTCATTATAAAACCAGAAAGAGGAGCAGTAATATTAAGGATGTAAATTGGCCACAGCCTGAAGGCCAGTGGGAGAGATTTGTTCAGAGCTCTCTGACTGCTTAAGACTGAATTGACTTCTTCCTGACACTGCAAATCTCTCTGCCATGCACGGTTATTCGAGGAGCGCCAGCAGCTAACAGTGCTGAAGAGTGACCTGGGTTACCACACACACACACACACACACACACACACACACACACACACACACTTATTTAGTCTCCAAAAATACACCCAACATGACCTCACACTAAAAGCCAACACTGGGCAGTGGATAAGGAGTTCTTTGCCCAGACAAATCTAAATCGCTTTTAACCCCTTCAGACCAGCAGTACGATTTAAGACACTGCAATTCTACGTGTGTAACTACGAGGACTGTGATTTCTCAACCAGTAGAAACCCAAAAACGTACTATTTCTCTGAAAAAAAAGAATTTCATCAGTTCCAGTAGAACCAACCAATAAGGTTCAGTAATAGCAAAAATTGCATCCATGCTTCGTGTTGTTTACGTGCCATTTAAAATACAACTATAATATGTAAGGAATAAAACATTCAACGTCATGAAAAGTATCAGTGTCAGAGTGGTTCCCGTAGCACCCAAAAGTGGATTATTTTCCTCTCATTCGTCTTATACCACAGTAACTTGCAGACGTTAACAATTATTTACTTCACTTACTATTTTTTTAAAGTAAATACTTCACATATTCTTTACTTATTTGCCACACATCATTCTTTTCATCCATTTATAGCTAACAAGTGAATTCCTGTTATCACTTCATCACAGCAGCTATAAACAGTTCCCTCACCAGCCTCTCATTTTCGTTTTCCTGAAAACCAAAAAGAACCTGCAAGCTTGTCATGTTACAGAGAAACCACAGTGTAAACTTCAGATCTGGGAATTCTGAGAAGCGCTGTATAAACGCTCTGTCATTCTCTATTATTAACCTCCAATAAAGTGTATAGCAAAAGAATTTACAGTTTCAATTTATACATGTCTTAAAACAAACAAGTGAAAGACACCAAAACAGGATTTAAGTGATTGCTAGACTTCGTCGCAGTTCGTCCATTATGGTGACTAGGTTCTGAGAAATGAATAGACGAATGGCTTAAAATAGAAGCTCTGAACTGTCATCTCATAATTACTGTAACTTCAGCATGATGTGAACGTACTAAAATAATTGCTCTGTCCACCACCAAAGATGGTGGATGACAACTGATCTGAGTGAGCAACACACTAAGCAGCACCACAGTCTGTCTGTTTGTCTATCAATTTACCTGAAAGAAATGATCCAGATTAGCAAACCGGTGCTACCTGGTTTCACCAGCTACGTCTTTTCCAAGATGAACTGAATGGCAGCAGTGCTCTCAAACAACATGGAATTCCCAGAAATATGATACGTATTGCACTTTTTTTTTTTTTTTACAAAAGGAAGTGAAGCGAGGAAAAGCAGCTTCACTTTGCAGGTCCGATGTGCCCTTGCTAAGCCCGAACCAAAAGCAGCACGAATCAACGTGAATTATTACTTCAGGATAATCAGACAGATTTTGTGCACATGCTCCACGAGACATAAAACATTCGAAATGCATCATAAACATCTCAGAGCGGAGCGGCGATTAGCTCGGGCTGGAGCCTCTTCGCTGGTGGGGGTTAATGCACTGCTGCGCGGTATGGGGCAGGAACTCAAAGCAACGTGAATGTGACCCTGGATCATAAACCTCTGGATCTAACATTGCACCACTGCCATGAGGTCAGCTTCTGCTTCTTTCTTCTGTCTCACAAACAGAATGTTTTATTGTCTTGGTGTAAGAAAAGCCAGAAATAATTGGTTTCAGGTTCGTCTGCATTCTAGAGTGTAACAAAGAACCACAGTATATCCAGTGTCTTATTTCAATATTTCAATACTCAGGTTTTATACCGCAGTGCTCCAATCTGATTGGTCAAAAAGGGTGGATTATTTTCCTATAAGCTCTGAGAGTAGTTTATTTATTTCTCTAAAGCTGCTTGGTAACAATTCCATTGCTAAGAGGGTTATATGCATAAAAATGAATTGAATTGAATAGTGCAGATGCAAATCACGGGTTTACATTCAATTCAATTCAATTCAATTCAGTTTATTTGTATAGCACTTTTTTACAATGTCATTGCCTCAAAGCAGCTTTACACAAACAANAGAAACCTTGAGAGGAACCAGACTCAACAGAGAACCCATCCTCATATGGGTTAACAGGAGTGTGTGTGTGTGTGTGTTCATGTGCTCATTCGGATGCATAAGCATTTCTATAGTTACAGCTTTGTAACAGTCCGACATGGGAAAGTCTTCAGGACAGAGAGGTTGCCCTTTGTCTTTCAAAATTCAAAAAAAGAAACAAAGAGGCTGGTGAGGGATCAACTGTTTATAGCTGCTGTATACAGCATTATAACATACTAACATGTTTTGAAATTGTCCATAACTATAAATAAGAAAAACTTCTTTACTGCAGCGTAAGAGGAATAAAACAGTCCGGGACATACTGGTATAGGAAAATGATCAACTTTGGGGAGGTACCAGTTAACTCCTCTTCATCACACCACTCTAGCTATAGCAGAACGCCGTGTTATGTTGTATTCCTATGTTATGTTTTATACGCAGGTTTTAATTCTTATTCATAAGCGCTGCATTTCCCCGTTCTAAGCTTACACCACTTACACTGCTAATCTATTACATTATATATATTTTATGTGAAGTAATTGGAGCACAGCATTCTTGAGGTTATGCGTGGCTAACAAGTCTGCTCTCTCCAACACGGTCCAGAGACAAAAAAAAGAAAACCTGAAATATTAATTCATTTTGTGGTTTCTGTGAAACGAATGCAAATGAATGAGCTTTTATTTGTCTTAGTTTGTTGATGTGGCTGGTGAATAACATGGCATTATCTGTTTCTTGCTTTTTCCCATCACACACACACACACACACACACACACACACACACACACACACACACTGTTGCCACTCGTCTCTTTCAGAGCTCAAGTCACCACAATGGAGCTGTTTCTAATGGAAGCCGTAAATACTCATGACTCAAAGGCATTCCTTAAAGACACCTGAGCAATTTCTTTTGCTTAATCGTGTGTTTTATCTTTGACGTGATTGTGTTCTGCATCTTCTTTCGACTGTTATTTATAATTAGAAATAGAGGTGACATCAGTTATGGTACAGCTCTCACGTAGATCACTTTCACGCCAGCTACATTACTCCTGATTCTTTTTATAGTGAGCTATATTCATCTGAATTCAGGTTTTCGTCTAGCCATATTCATCTGATTTAATACTGTTTATTCGTCTTAGTTCTTTGTATGTGGGAATTGCAGGTTCTTTACTGTAAAACTAGAGATATCGGTTTAACTAGTAAACCTTCTTTCATTCACTTTAAACGACGGGTTTGCATCATTAATAAATCTGTGTCTCTTACTTTTCCTTACTTCGTACACGGAAAAATAATAAATAGGACTAACATATAATCGTGAATAAAAGGGTTTATTGAGCAACATGTCTCATTAACTGGGCTCGTACTGAATCTGGAGATCTGTAATCATACAAAACACAAGGCGATGCAAAAGCAGAAAGGCTTTTCCGTAGGTCAGAAAGGGTTAAAGGCTTACAAACAGGGCAGGACGTGCCACATCTGATAAGTGTAATAGCAGAGCAACGTGCACTGTTAGCGATGTTAGCTGTAGCGTCTCCACCCTGTCTGCTCCCACATTTCCACCGCAAATAAAACGAGCGACTGTCGACTATGCGCGAGTGGGGACCCAAATTAAAATCATGCAGTGCCTCGCAATCATCTGAAGAGCATCTGGACTCACTGATGATGCGTACCCTATCAGCCTCACACAGGAAGTGATGTCAAAAAACAAGACAGCAGTAATGAGAAACACAGGACTTGCAAAACTGAGGGAGGCAAAGTGGTATAATTAAAAGATATGAGTCATGTACTGCACGGGGAACAGCGAGTACGGTGGTGTACATGCAGAGGCTGCTGGGAAAAAGAGTCCAAGCATAGATTATTATCAGTTCAGCAGGGTTACATGAGGACGGAAATTCAATATCTGATTTCATCTTAAATAAATCGCACTGCCACTTTATATCCGTTCGCAGTGGATTCGACTGTAGATCAGGTTCCTCACTGCCACAGTGTATTTATTGCCATGTCTATTGTAGCTCAAATCTTGTACTTAATAATGTTTGTGCTAAATGTTATCCCTCTGCCCCGCTTGTGTAACTACACTGTCCACATACATCACATGCTGAATGTTGATCGAAACCAGAATTGGACCAAAAAGCAATTTATTTTGTTGTATGCCTCAGTAAGAGTGGGGGATGTAGCCAGTATATATTTATTTACTTACCGTTTATAACTTATATCTCATATACATATAAATAAATAAATTGTAAAAATAAAGAAGATAAAAAAAATCTCTTAAAATTAACCTGAGTGCAGGATGTAGGCAAAAACGTCTATAATTTCACAAACGGCAGGTAGCTGTATACTATATATTTATTATATATATATATTATTATATATATTAATATACTTTTAAGGATGGACAATTATACACTTTCCTTAAGTTATTGTAATTAATACTGAAAAAATATTTACTCTCCATTTTAAACAAGTTCCTTTTATAAACCTTGAATTTTGAATTTTATTTGTAAAGGCATGTGAACCATATATATATATATATTTTTTTTTTTTTTAAAAGCTAAATTACATATCCTATTTAGATCGCCATATAAGTTACTTCCAAAGGATGCATCTACTTCAAGAACCCAACAGTTCTGCAACTTCAAATCATAAGCTTCAAGGAACCTGAGCAGAACTGAACTAAAGTATCACGTGAGCAGGTAAACGAGGCTGAGAACAAAACTGAGTCTGGATTCTGGCCAAATGGGAGCCATTTTATCCCACAGATATCTGATAGTCAGCCTTATAACACACTCAGTGGACATAACGGTGGCAGAAATGAAACAAAGCTTTCTAGGAGGACTGATACCTCATTTCCACCACCAAGGTACTTGCTTCTGATATGAGAACATTTTCACATATGCCCAGTTTAGAGAATGGAACCCTGGTGTGTTCTCGCCCTCTGTAATATTTGTCTGTAGAGGAGCTGTAAAGCTGAGCCAAAGGACAGAGCAGCAGCACTGCAGAAATGCCTGGAGTTTTGAAGACTAAATGTGAGCAAAACTAAACATGCTAAAGAAAAATGTTTTAAACTATATTTAAAACATTTTTCTATGTTCTTCTATTCTATATTTATATAATCAGCAAATTATTTAATTAATGCCAACTCTGGGTTCTCCAGGCCCTACTGATTTTTGCGATGGCCGTTCACATTTGGTAAAATTAAAAAAAAAAAAAAAAAAAAAAAAAAAAAGTTTTACGAGTAGGTTTTCAGCCCTATGCATCATTCAGCCAATGCTGTGGCTTTTGATTAGTTTAATTATGTGTACGTTGAAACCAGATCTAATAACAAATGAACCAAAAGAATTCATTTCATTCTGAATCGGACATGGCAAATGGACTTATAGGCAGCAACACAACTAAATCCAGCAACAGAAATCTGGTGAGGTCATTGGCTTGGAGGTGGCATCATTGCTTTGCCAATACAATGATTCGAGCAAGTTATTTACATAACTGGCATTAAAAATATGGAAACAGTGCCGAAGAGTTTGAAAACCATTGCTGGGAAAAAAGGCAAATGTTACACTGCAGTTGCGGATCAACAGTGAGAGGAAGAAACAAATGGGAAAATTTTGCTGAAAATTGCAACAAAACTCTTTTCTTTGAGTAGCTTCACGCTCAAGAGCAAAGCACTAAAAGCTGAAATATTAACATGCATCTCCCATCTTGTGTGCGATTATTGTCTATATGCTGCGTTTCACAAACTCCTACACCTGATTACGTAAATGTACAACTCTTACACGGCTGCACATGTAGGCCGTTTTTTTTTTTTATTCTCAGGAGATTTATCAGTACCTTAAACCCACGCGTGCTCTGTGTTGGTGGAAAAGTCGTGGCAAAAGAGGCACATCTCACAGAGATCGAAAGGTCTTCAGGAGTGAGTGTGTGTGTGTCTCTTACGAGGATACACACTCACTCTTCCTCTCAGACCATCGCAACAATTACATGCGAACTCAGGAGCAGCTTCCAGTTTATGAACTTTTATACAAAACCCCAAGCGAAGCAATCACATGCTCTATATTCCTCCCTTCCAAATCTGATTGGTCACCCAACATCTGCAGAGACCGTATCTGCGCGTCTATTGGTCGACATTTCTGACCACTCCCACTGATTTCTCCATTTATGTGACCTAGTTCAAGAAAAGTAGTGTGCACTCGTTATAAGATAGTAACGAAGCTGCTGTTCCAGCATCCAAGAGAATTCCTGAAGGATGATATCAATGAAAAATGAAACAATGCTGAAAATGTGATAATTAAAGGGTGAGTGCTTGAGAAAATGACACAATACTGAAAAGAATTCCAACATTTTCCATCGATGTCACTCAGGCAAAGAGGAATAATGCTGTAGGCTTTTTCCTTGTTTTTTCGTAAGCAGGCTGTACAGTAAACGCATGCTGCGTGTCCCACGTGCATCGCGTGTCTGCACCTCACCACCCCAGCTCTCACGTCCACGTGACTGAAGCCACGCTCACGCGTTCAGCGCACCATTCCCCCTTTCACTTTACGCCTTGAATCATTACTGATGCTCAGAGGCGCATAACAGAGGACAAGTGAGCAAGGCAGAGTCACGGAAAGGTTGCATTTAACCCCTCAGTGCCAACGCATATACATTCATGTAGAATAATAACTTTTTCTTTTCTTTTTTTTTGCTTTTTGTTTCATTCAGGACTTCCTTGACATGCGATTCTTGATCAAATTTGTCCAAAATAAGGAATCATATAAATCATGTGTCTTTATATTGCCTTTAAATTGAGACTCTTTATTACCGAGTGTTCAAAACCTGCTCAGAAATGCCGCCTACGTAGGCAGCCTTCCCTCTCGGGCAGTGATGATGATTTGATGATAACAGTATATTGTATAATTGATTTTCAGGACAAGTCGATACTGCAGAGATGTGGAGAATAATAAAGCAGAAAGACTTTAATACTGTATAAATGAAGAAAAACTCTTACGCCTTAAATCAAAGAACCATTAGTAAACGACCCCATTTTTCCTATATATGTATTAATATATATATATATATTAATGAAACATTTCTTATTGCAGCTGCAGCACACACTTAACCCTTTAATGCATGGTGTTGCCATATGGAAACTATTCATTTATCTCCATTTTTTTTGTATAGACAATAATAAAAAACAATTTTTTTCTATGTAACTGGAAAAAGGGAGCTTGTTATAATAGTAAGTCATGAATTTCAATAAATAAAATGAAGACATGNGAACTAATTAAAGTAATAAAAATCCATAAAAATATTTTTTATGTAAATATAATAATTCATGCAGTAGAGGGTTAATATAGTTATTTTCTTTAAAAAAAATCAATCTATTTTAAATGCAGACAATTGGAACTAAATTGGAGACAAATTAAAGTGTGTAGATGAAATTCATGTGTGTTCATATGTCCAGTGGTATTACTGTATATAATGTCTTATCAAGACATTCAAAATTATGTATTTATTAAAAATAAATAAACACATTGAAAAGAATGACATGTGACGCTGTGATTTCTACGTGAGGAGGAACTGCATACTGATCATTAGTCCAAATTCACATCCTGAAATGCTGAGAACAGAATCTAACATGCTCAGACATCTATTTGTGCCATGTTTATTTATTTATTTACTTGTTTATTTTGGGGGATAATTTTGTCCTCTGGTATTACAAGGATATTACAACATTTAAGTTCAGTAGAAATTATATTACCGGTCAGAATCTGCAGTATTTTACACATTTATTTGATTTTGACATTTTTTTTATATATATATTATTGTAATATATGGTTTTGTGAGCAATTGTGTTTACAATAGAATGAAAGGGTTAAAAGGGCTTCATTACTTTGTTCTTTTTGGAATTAAAGCTAACACTTCCTTTCTTATTTTCTTTCCCAACTAAACTACGAGCATATATTCAATATTCTGTTGTTATTATCATACACAGGGTGTCCCAGAAGTGTCCATACACAGGGGAAATGAAGACTTTTTAGCAAAATGTTTAATGTTATAAATATATATAGGTTAGATTTAGCATTAATTAGCTACAGTGATCACTATATCAATGGATGGTGCTCACAAAATGTGTGTGTGTGTGTGTGTTGTGGGGAGGAAGTCCCTTTAAAACTGCTTTAAAAACGGCAACTTTATTTAAAAATAAAATGATTATGTTTGGTTACTCTGGTTAAGGTTAGGGTTAGGTTTAGGCGTAGCATGGTATTAATTAGTTGCTTTAATAATAACGTCAACGGAGCATCCTCACAAGAATAGTGTGTGTGTGTGTGTGTGTGTGTGTGTGTGTGTGTGTGTGTGTGTGTGTGTGAGAGAGAGAGAGAGAGAGAGAGAGAGAGAGAGAGAGAGAGTATTTGTGTTTGCAGCAGAGCATAAAGTTACTTTATTTGTTTCCTGAGCACATTTGCTGCTTATGTTTCCTTTATAGAGTCTCTGCAATATTCATGCACAGGACAGACGGCTTCCTTTACTTTATACCACAATCACTTTTCTGACCTCTCTGGACTCCACTCACATTTTCATCTGATTTTACAGCTTTTCAAACTCATTTCAAATGTTACTCTCTAACTTCTAAACTTCTGAAATCCAACATCTATTGATGTAATGAGCGTAGTGTTAGGCATATGAGCGCTCTACACTGACAGCAAAGCAGGGTTCCTCAGGGGTCGAGCTTTCCAAAGAGGTTCTGTCTTTTGTTTTGGGAATCTACACACAACCTTTAAAAGTCTCTCACTGGGGCTTCTTTTTTATTTTAAAGAGTTTTTCAGTGCTTAGATAATTATTTCCCACCATAACGAACCATCCTGGTAATGCAAACAGAGTTGTTAGAAAATAATTCTTGTTTATCATTGGACCAACAAAAAAATGTAAAAAATAAATAAATAAAAACATCCAGGTAAAGATTTCATTTCATGGCATCACACTACAGGCCCTTTCCTGCTAACTTTATTGCAAAAAAATAATATTTTACAAATTGAGATCTGCTATTTTATTGGTAAATATTTATACTTTCATAATAATAATAATAATAATAATAATGATGATGATGATGATGATGATGATAATGATGATGATGATGATAATAATAATAATAATAAATTTACTCAAAGTGCAATTTTGCACATGGATTAATAAAAATATAATGATTAAAAAATAATGGAATATAATGCACAAGGAGAAAATAAAAGATTACAGACAATTATAAGTATAAAAATGAGTGTAAGGAGTATTATGTGTTTATAATAATATTTTTATTATAATTTATTCTATGTTTAAACTAATTGTGTGTGTTTGAGTTACACTTTGTTGAACAGAAGTTGAGTCTGTTTAGTATTTGCCAGCTAAGTTTATTAATTTATATATATATATATACATATATATATAAGTCTGTTGTGTCTGTGAGCTTCATTTTCAATGGTGTGGTTAATGCTGTATTATTGTTGTTGCTATAGTAACCTAACTCCGCACAGCTTCTGGTCACCTGTCTGAACCTGAAGCTGTGGTCATTATTAACAGTCTTTATTACTTGCAGTAGATGATCAAAGATAAGCGTCCAGGGATATAGTACAAATCCTTTTCCTATTTGTGGCATGGTTTCTTTAACGAACCTAACCTCAGCAATCAAATACGTACTGATAGATAATAACATTCACAAAAGATTACTCCAAATTAAAAGAAAATAAATAAATAAAATGAATAAAATGCTCCCAGTTGGTACACTCTCTGCATCCTGTATGCGAAGTAGGCATATTTTTTTTTTAAAATTGATTTTGACAGTGGAATTAACAGCAGGCGTGCAGCAGACCTTAATTAGCAAGTACGTCTAACGCACCATTTAATTCCACACATTGCTTTGTCATCACTGTGGTCAAGTTTCAGTTTCTGGCCAGATTGAATCAGAGATTTTGCGAAAGTCTGGGTGTTATTCAAGCTGCTTTGAAGCAGGATGATCCTGACTAGCGTCTTTCTCGCCCCCATTGTTAATGAGACAAAGCTGAGGTGTTCACTCATTAGCGCCTCTTTGCAATGTGACACTGCTGACTCACCTGTACAAAGCCCCTTTAACAAAACCCACTCCATGCTTACCATCACAAAACAGGCACTATTTCCCTCTATGACAGCGACACTCCGGTTTATTTTCAGCCAGGCTGGAGTGAGGAGAATGACGTACTGTATTGCTCTATGAAAAACGCCAAGCTCGACTGACTGCGTGCTGACATGCTCCTCCGGCTCAGTGTCAGGACCTGTTACTCCAGATGCCCTCTCTTCGGCTGTGAGTGTTTGCTGCCCGACGCACGCGATCTCCCTCTCAGCTCTGCGCTCAGCCGCCTTCCCGCTTCGCTGCACCCTCTCATCGCATTACTTCTGCTATTCTAACTTTTCCATCAATTATGCACAAGAATAACTGAGGCCAGGCCGGCACACAGGCATAAAGGAGAAGGAGGACACGCGTGCACGCTCCCTGTACCAGCGATACGAGTGCCAGGACGCCAGAACCGAGCAGCATGCTGGCACTTCCACGACACACGACGGCGCAAAGTTGCAGAATTTTATGCTATTTGATTTGGAAAGCTTTCACTCCAGTGTCCAAAGTGCTGCATCAATAATATTTCAAATTTGGCTGATGTTGTGTGAGTCCTGCCAGCAAAAATGTCAAACTTGGTTTCCTGATGTGCCTTTAAAAAAAAAAAAAAAAAGCAGCTCTGCACAGGACACAAAATGGAGGCGAGTTACGAAATGGCTGCTCGCGTGCTTAGCCTCATCTCCGCTCTCTGTCCTCATAAAGTACAACTATTTGACTCCGAAAATAATAAATACTATATTTAATACGCGGTCATATCGGCCAATATTAAACTCACACATGTTAATCGTAAAGACGTAAAACAAGCCTCAAAATGGAACAAAAAGTGGAGAAAAAGTCGAGCCAAATGTAACACAGCACCGAGACAAAATGTCCACCCCGAAATTCCAATCACAGACGTCCTGACCTGGTTTTCCTCTAACGCTGCCCGTGAAAGCTTGCTGGCTCGACCTGACGTTGCGATCTCAAACAGTTTTTAATACGTTATCTATCCCAAAACTGTACTCAAATATGACACAAGGGAACGCTCTGAGCTTTTCCCTAAAGGGTAATAATTCACAAAAAACCTTCCTCCCACCAAGACTACAAAAACATTCTCACACAAGATTCTGCAGATGTTTAATTACAGTTTCTTTAGTTACATCTACTTTGTCCTTTCAGAAAATGACAGTAAAAACCAGCATCCGGGATGGGTGTTAAACGAGAGCGTCCAGCCCTTCCCTGTGAGCGGCCAATACATGACACAAATAGCTCTCCAGTCAAGTGCAGCGACTTGGCTTTTAATGACTTTTTAATGAACTGTTTGATAAAAATGACACCATGGTTACCTCTGAGATGTTTTAATCATAACAAAAAATCTCAGTTGCTAAAATAAAGTTGCGAAAACAACGCGATGCGAACCATGATGTTAGGTGTCAGGAATAGCGTTTTTGCTAATTCAGCAGAAGTGATGATGGAATAAGGGCTGAAGAGATGATCTAATATAATCTTCAAACATTGTTACATGTGACGGTGCTGTAACATGAAACCAAATGTCCAGGTATCTGAAAATAATCGAGGTGGAGAGTGAAAACTGATATCGTAGTAGGTGCTATCATGCTTATACCATGCTTAAATGGAGGCTTTGTATATGTTTTGCTTCCTCATACCAGATGCAGATATATCACTTTATTCAGCTTAATTTAATTTCCAATACATCTCTACAGTCTACTATTATATGGCTGTTGCTATAGCTACATCTCAGAAGGTGTAATTAGCTCGGCTAATGAGTGAGTTCATGTCAATTTGGAATTACGGCAATTACGAGATCATGGAGATTGATCGCCTCGCACTCAGACTGTCATGTCTATGGAAACACAAACACAAAGTTAAACGATATTATCAGTAAGCTATCAGCGTCAGTACTAGAAAGCGATACACGTATAGCGTTCAATCCTGACTTAATGCTACATTCGACCAAAGCTCCTAACTCGGATTTTCGAAAGTCCGACTAGTGACGAAAACAAAGAAAACGCTCCGTCAACTAGGAATTCCTACTCCAAAAGTTGGGAGTTCAGCACAAGACAGCAGAGATTAGCATGACCCCTTAGCTCATCACTAGCACATAAAGTTATTTACTTTTAAATGAGCTTATAGCAGTATACGCTTTAGCCCATAAACAACACATTAGCCATTTAAATCTGTAACACTGATCGTACAGTTCACTGTTTTGTGAAATACTTCATCAAGGTTAAAGTTATCACTAACATTAACTAGCTAGATCGTAGCTAGCTCATGAGCTTTTAGTGCTCATACAGAGTTAAGACAAACGCGGCATGATATTTTTATTACCTAAACTGAGGAAGCTAATGCTGCTGTTTAAGCCTGTTTGTTTACAAAATGATATCACACACTAGTAATTTGAAAATTTCCACATGTTTCCACCTGGTAAATGCAAGTTCAACATTTTAAATGGCTTTTAAAAGCCAGGTGCTTTTATTTACACATTATAATTGCTTCAATTAAAACATGTTTTCATTGTTAAGTAAAAAAAAAAGGCAACTGAAAAGCGCACACACAGAATCCGTCGGAATTATGTCTGATGACATGTTTGCATAGTCTGAAGAGCACCGATTTACAACTGGAATAATGTTTTTGCAGATATTAAACAGAGAATGTATTTAAAGAAATGTATTCACCTGCTAGTCAGTCAGAAAGGAGTATATTTGTGGTTATGGTATGAATAGGAGAAAAATGGTTCTTTTTTCTTCCTAAAGGCCACCATTTTAATTTTTAAAAAATCTCAAATATTTACTAAAATGTCAAAAATAAAATGGCAAATTATGATTGGTGCATTGCGTTTTTTGAAAGTCAAAGCCTGATTTGTTTAAAAAAATTAAAAAAGCACTTCTCTCTTTCAGCCAGGTAGAAACGTGTCATATTTTCAGTATTTACTCAACATTCAGTGTTGAGTTTTCCTATTTCCTGTTTCCTCTGACAGACACAACTGAACAATGAGCTCAACAGTGTTCCTTCTGTTAGCTCCTCTTGCCAAGTAGCTTAATTTTTATTAGCTTAGTCTGTCGGACAAATGCCTCCATCATTATTTCCTATTGCGATTAAATGTGCCGTAATGAAGAGCAACAAAGAGCTCTCGCTCTGCGCTTTCGCCTCAGTTGAATGTGCAGAGCGGTCGTTAGCGCACGCCATGTTTCCCTACAATGCACATCAAGCAGGTTTAGCCAACTTTAGGATCCTTTCAAGAACTTTATCGGGGTCTTTAGGGCCCGAGGTTGATGAATATGAATGGCCAGTGAGGTTGTGGCTCAGTGGAGGAGAGACAGAAGGGTGAAGGGGTTCAGAGGAAGTGTTTTGTGTCTCCGCACAATGGGCCGATGACCTCTTAAGCCCTTTAAAGTCTCTCTGTTAATACCTTCACCCAGACCTTCAAAGGAAGCCGAGAAGCCATTTCAACACTCACATTTTAAAGAGGAACTGAAAGTATGAGCAGTTTACTACGAGTAAACACGAAGGGATGAAAACCAGAAGAGTCCCAGGAGAGAGACGGATCGCTAAGGCAACAAAACAAATCCTGATTATTTTGCTCTTTAAAGGAATAGCTGCATTGCTACAGAAAGTCTTGTGACAAATTATTTTAGCGTGTGTGCCGAGATCATGCAAATCGCCCCAAGATTTTCGGGTCTTTGATTTGAATTGATTTTCTCAGATCAGTTCTTTTTAAAAACGACACATTTCAAAAAACAATTATTTCTCAATCAGAAGCAACAGAGCTGCTCGCCACATTTTTGAAACATCCATTAAACTCCCATCTGGCGAACTGAATTATGGGATTTCCATCACTGTGAAGCACACACGCAGCGCTCGTGCAAACCTCGAACAGACAGCTGTGTTGTATTCGGTTTAATCGAACCCAGTGGTGGCCAGGAGATTTGGAGGCATCCACAATAACAATATTGTGGAATGTCGCTGTATATTGTACAACTGTTAACTAGAACGTGCCTCCATCTTACAATCCTATTCAGCCATGACGAAATAAAAACGAGGTAAGGGTTCAGGCAGTCTCTCCATGTGAGAGGTCAATGAACAGCAGGATGTGCTGCTTCCCCTGCAGGAGGACTCGGCTCTTTTCTTTTTGACACACCGTGCAGGGATGCGGGATTGAAATGCGCTGTTTTCCGGTCCAAATGAAAGCCACCCTAGCTTTCTCCAAACTAACACTGACATGTAACTTTGGCAAATCAACCCCTTAAACTCTTAGGGAAAAAAATCCATATGGCATTTCTCTTTTAGAAAAGGATTTCTCTTTTCTCTTCCAAGTAGACCTCGGTTAGAAAGTTTAAACTAACTAAATAACCCTAATAAGCATTTCATCGAGGAGTGTTGAAGTGGGCAATATATAAGTAATAATCAGCGATTATTAAGAAGCGAAAGAGTGGAGTTACCTGTACGACACCAGAGTTGTTTATTTTCCTACAACAGCACATCTCAGAGTGTTTCATTCCTCTCACAAGACACTAATGTGATCATGTGATTAAAATTTTTATTAATTGAAGAACAACACGGCACCTTTTATCTGTTTATAGGTTCACCTAATGTTGTGAAGCGTCCATGAAATGTATACGTTCCTGCTACCATTTACATTAAAGCAGCCATAAACTGTTGTTCCCTCACCAAACCATATCTGACAGATACAAAGACTCCTTCCAAAAATCCAAAATAAACGTTTTAATACAGAAAAATTCACCATATCATCCATTACAAGTTTTTTTTTTTTTTTTTAATCCATTTACATGGCGTGTCCACCATACAACGCCTTGTGTAAGTTGTTACTATAGAAATGATCAGGTTTTTAGCGCCTTAATATAAACCTGTCTTTTCCTTCCTGTCAGCACTACTGTCAGAGCTGCTGTTCTAGAAACTTAATCAACACCGTTTGACTAATCAGATTCAAGAATTCAACAGTGGTATAAGGCGAAAATATTGTATTGCGACAATATCATCGCAAAGTATCAAAAACATAGCTTCAGTGATCTTTATTTAACATCTAAAAAAAAAAAGCAAATTACTTCACAGGAAGCGTAGATTCAAAATGTACTTTAACACTGACGTCAACTACTCGGCATTGAGAGTAACAAAACTGCAGAGTGGCGAGTGTTGTGATTTTACTATTAATGTCACGATACGCTCGGGAAAATGCATTGTGTCCTAATTTATCACAATATCACTACTGTATTGTTGTATCACCCAACCCCTATATAGCAAGATCTTTTTTTTTCTAATTCAAGGTAATCACAGAAAATAATCGAAAGGGATTCCAGCTAATCTGGCAACACTGACCCTGTGTCCCTTGAGAAAGTTCCAGCAATGGCGATACTACCCGGGCCCCTCGGTTCCCTTTTCCCCTTAGTCCATAAGGGCTGAGCCACTTCCAGACTGTTTTTTATGCCCCTCCGTATGCCTACAAGCCCTGCTGTGCCCTTCCCGTGTGTACAAGCGTGCATACTTCAGACCTTGGCAAAGCTCCACTAAGCCACGAACAATGGCAGCCTTTCACACAGGTTGGGCACTAGCTGGGACACAGCCGAGCTCCTAAAACCCAGTCAATATTTGGTATTTGGACGCAAGTTTTTTTGTTTTTTTGTTTTTTTTAAATCCAAGCAGAAACCAGGCAGCCGCAGGGGTGTCAGGAATGGGAAAGGGGGAAAAAAACGTCAGGTAAACACGGCGAACAATGCTCACGCAGCACCAAACAACATCGCAGAGCAGCTATCACAACATCGACTCGCCACAAACCGCAGAAAAGGGGGGCTTTGTGTTTTAATTGGAGATTAAAACTGAGCTGGAACATAAACGAAAACATTTGAGGCCTTTCAACATGACATGCAAAAGAGCAGGGCATTAAAAGATATCCAGGAGAAAAAGATTTCACGTTTGTCTAAAGGCCCACTACACGTGCATTTAAACAAGGTGTGGCTCACTCGCAGGCCATAAATCTGTGAGATCTATAGGGAAAAGTGTTTCACATCTGTCACTCAGAGCTTCGGAAGGAATTATCCAGGATTAAAACAGCACCGTGGAACGGTTCCGCTCTTCCCGAGATCCTTCTCTCCAGCTGTTGAGTGCTTAGATCTATGTGATGGATCTCTCTGATGGCTGAAGGTATCGGCTTCCATGGCACCACATACACAAACACCCTGAAGATTAAGACTGGAACTTAATACTGATTCTCCACTTATCCATCCCTGAAGCAATAAATAAACAATGCTGATTGTCAATACTGGATGATTTCCTTGCAAAAGGAAAAAAAAAAAATCCCTGCAGACATTTTACACAATAAATCAATCAGAAATCTAAGATTACTTTAACGACATCTAACTTATGAAGTAATCAACTGTTTTTTTTTTGCAAATCATGATGGAAGAAGTGAGTCAGAAAAAATAATAAGCTTTCTTTCTCAGCACATGATTCTCAAGTCATGTGAAAATGAAGCAGGAGGCCTTTGAGGAACAACTTGCCAACTTGAATTGACCCAAATTTTGTAATTGCAAGTGGGCCTGACCGCTTTTCTAACAGCCCCGAAACCCTGAGAGAGTGTAATGTGGGGACGGAGGGAGGGGGCACTCGCATGTGAATGGCTGCTGGGAGCTTCCACACACTTTGGCATTAAAACTAAAGCAGCAGTTCCTTTCTAAAGCCCCTAAAGAATTTCAACACTAGCCGTTACCACAAAGCTGGTTTTTAATATCAAACACAAAATGCGAAACGTTGGTGAAATGCACATTGTTTCCTTTAGCCTGTGATTAAAATGAGGAGTAGATCCATCAATAATTTTTGGTAAAACCAACAAACAAACACTTGGTCACTTGCTACAAAAGCACATCATACTATTGGGGTATTTGGTAATAATATTACATCTTCACTTCACACAATATCACAATATCATATGGTTTATCATTTTGCTGAGCAGGGCTGACAACGGCCTCTCTAGGTGCAGAGAAAAAATAGCTCTCCAAGTCAAGTCAGGTTTTACAGTATAAAGTTAAGAATAAAACACTCTGTGTCACGTTGCTCGAAAATAAGCAGTTGATAATGGGGTGGCGTGATGGAGCACAGTTACCGTTACCACCCCGGTGTTGATTATTTTCCTATTACAGCATGTCCCTGAGTGTTTTAATCATCTTATAACACTGCAGTTTACCAAGGATTCCAATTTTTTCCACATTTAATGTTGTGGAACATCCAAAATTAGTTAGCTCCTGGTTATCACTTATGCTATAGCAGCTATAAACAGTCATTCCCTCACCAGCCTCTCTGTTTCCTCTCTAATATGACAAAAATGCAGCTTTTCATCTTACAGCAATACTGCAAAGCATAAACTGCTCACTCCTGAAGACTTTTCCGTGTCAGAAAAAACAGACAGCTTTACCTTAGCACTGACACTGGAGATTCCTTCCACAAATGCTAGATATACTGTATATAAAAAAAAAGGTTGGGCATTTTCTTGTAGTTTGTATGAAAATGAATGAAATATCCAACCACACTACCATTGCTCATAAAGATCGAAAGAACTTAGTGCATCTGTTTCTTTAAAACATCATTAAAGTTATTAAAAGTCTAATTAAAACTCTTCTAATGCACATCATCACATTCAGCCACCAAACAGATGCATTAATATTTCACAGCATGCCTGGCTAAATCTTGGATTTGATCTCTAGTAACACTCTTTCTAATGTCTGTAATTTGTGCACATTAATGAGCTGCGTTCAAAGATGCAGCTGCTACAGATCTGCTAAAGGGGTGGATGGAAGGCGGAAAAGTCATGATACAAGAATTTTAATCCAAAAAATGCTAAATAATTAGAGATCAAAACATCGCATCGTCCACACATTTTACAAATTGCACGCTCTTTTTGAGCCGAGTTTAATGGCCCGCTGATAGCATGCAGCTTTAGCGTCAGTCGCGCTGATGAACATTTCCGAGGAGAGGACGTGACTCCTTTCGGGTGGGGTTATGACTGACGGATGGCCAGATTTGGGGCCCCAAGGTCATGACAGACAGCACTGCTACATTATTCAGCTCAGCCAGATTTGGATTAGGCCACTGGGTGAGCGCATGAATGCGAATGAGAGACATTCATTTAGAGTAGCTCATTTATTTACCGGAGGGGCCTCATTGTGCCAAGACAAAACGCAGGCAGGGTGCCACTATGTGTGTGTGTGTGTGTGTGTGTGTGTGCTAGCACCCCTGTGTGTGCACAGAGTCAGAGACATGGTTTGCCCCGAGGTTGCACCCTAACCAGAGCCCAGGGCTGCTTCGTTGATGGTTAACACAGGCCGCGGTGCTGTTAGACCTAAATGCGCGAGCTCGGCATGCGCCCCTCTCATGAGCAAACCCCCGGCCGGGCCGCACCACTGCTCAGAGCCGCTCTGGGCCTCAGTCTTTGTGTTCGCTCAGCATGTGGTGCAGGGTGCAGGGCGCTGAGGGAGCCCCATGGCAACTGAGCAAGAAAACCTGGGAATGGGGAAGAGCTTGTTTCAGAAACAAACCATGGACTCCTGCAAAGAGCTGTGAACACTACGGCTGCCAGTTTAAACGCATTCTCAGGGCCAAACTTCTCTAAAGAATGGGATAGTTAGGAGTTATATAATTCCTCTACAAGCAGGGGTTCTCAAACTTTTTGTAAGCAAAACAAATTTCACAGATTTTTCAAACTTTCAAGTGTTAGCCTCATTATTTAAACGTGTACAATACTATTTCCGCTATTTGTAGGAGCCATAAGGCTTTTTTTTTTTTTTTTATTATTCAGAAACATTCCACCGATCCAACATCATTTATGGGGAACTTGTTTTTCATTTATTGAGGTTAAATCCATTAAATTCAACAGACCAGACAAACAGGCTAATAAATATAAAAATCAATGAATATAATAACTTTGATAATAGCTGGTTTTGATTTTCATCACTGCAACTAAATTAATAATCACAGACCCTCTGGCTCTGCTTCACAGACCCCATTTGAGAAACACTGTTCTGTAGTCTTACATTTCAATGGCTTCTGCACATTCTGACGCCTGAAAGTAGCATTTTCTCCCACTTTCTATTCCATCATGATTTTCTTAGACGTCACTTATTTGACGTTAAATCCAACTAAGCGCAGGTTTTGTATTTAAATAAAAATACTTGATTTTTGGTTTCAGTAAATATACTTGTTTTTTTTTTAAAAATCGCTCTGAGGGAGAAGGCAATACTTTTGTCTCTTGAAGTTAATAAGACAAGTTGAAAGAAAAAAACGTAGCTTGTCATGTTAGATCACTGTTAGAGAAAGGTGTTTACCAATTAATGAGACATTGACCTCTGAGGAAGGTATTTATGATTTATTTGTAGAGGAACTTCGTTTGAAGCCCCTATCAAGATTACATTTTTATTTGTTAACCCTCTACAGCATGAATTATTTATTTATTTTTTATGGATTTTTATTACATGAATTAGTTCAAGAAATAAAAATATATTTCAAAATTAAAAAAAATAAAAAATTAGGGGGTAGTTTGTAAATTGTTGCCATATGGCAACAATGTGCAGTAAGGGGTTAAATAACAAGATATGTTTTTATTCAATGTTTTTTTTTTTATTACCAAATGTTTTTTTAATCTGTTTATTATTACTTGACGTATGTAGTGCGTCCACCATCCAATCCCTGTGAATGAGCTGTTACTATAGAAACGATACTGTATTTTCCAACCAGGTCTCACAGTTGTTTACTTTCAGTCATATAAAAAATCAAATGAAACACAATTTCATTCTAATTTTTCAACTAAACCACGGTTCCGCAATTCAGTAAACGTACTTGTTTTTTAAATCTTCTGGTGAACATGGAAATGGCACTGGAAATGCCTTCTCCGAGTAAGACACATGCAATGCTTCTTGAAATTTGTCCCAAATAAGGACCTGTAGAAAACAGGAAACAAGTTTGGATGCTACCTGGACTCTACATCTCGGCAGCACAGACGCTGCCCTGAAAACCTGCTTGTCTCTGCAGTCTCCTCCGGAGTTTTAAGTGAATATGATAACAATATTAGATAGTTTAAATATTGCAATATGTTGTATAACTCATCATCGGCACACACCTACTTAATTAACGTAATCGCCGATACTTGATTCAACGCTGAGTAATATTTTTCCCTATCTTGACTGTGGAATCGGTGTAAAAGCTGTCGCTGCCTAGACGCCCTGTTTGTCATTATTTTTCTTTTCAGCTAACGAGCTTAAGACGGAAATAATCCTGACTGAGCTACTTGACTTTGCATGCGACAAAACCTTGTTAACTGACATCACATGACATCATCAGATCCAAAAATATGCCAAATCCCCTTAAGATCCAGTGCTTTACCAATACTTGAGTAGATCACATGAGGATATGTTTGTTATAAATGTCTATATTCGGTTACACAGGCACACCAACATAACAAAAAACGCATGATTAAACTGTCATAAGAAACTTTCCAGTCGGACTGATTAATAAGACCAAAGGGAGATGTTTCCAAAAAAAAAAAAAAATCTATAAATGAACCCTAATGTACTCAAAGGCAAGATGGCAGCAACATTATATCAAAGCTTTGGTAAGCAGAACAGCTGTGCCTTGCTTAAAACCGTCTAAAAACGATGGTTTTAATGATATTTTTACTAAATATTATCTACTAAAGTATGTTATTCACAAAAAAGTCACCATTTTCCTATAAACCGATTTCAACCTCATGTAGCATGCTCACTGCGAATAAAAGTAAATACAATTAGTGAATAAACAAAACTCCAAAAAATGGATTGTGGTGTATTTCATGTCGTCACACTGACCTATTGTTTTAAAGATCCCTGAAAAGGAAGGTTTTTTTTTTCATTCCAGCAACTGCAGATCTGAGCTGCTGTGTATTCTTATTCTTATTATGGCATTAAATGCACTTTCAGGTTTATTTTAAGTATTAAAGTGGGTTTGTAATGTACATACATTTGTCACAGGGGTGTTGAACTCAAGAGTGAATGCTTTATGCTTTTAAATAGAGCAATGGTGTTGTAGGGGAACATCGTTAGGCTTATAATTAGCCCTTAATGAACTGATGATGCGTCTTTGAGAGCACATTTACATTGCTTGTACCTGACTGATTTACTGGCCTGCATTTGAACAACCACAACGTCAACGCAGAATCTAGGTGTGTGTGTGTGTGTGTGTGTGTGTGTGTGTGTGTGTGTGTGTGTGCATGCTTGTGCCAAACCAAAATAATGAAAATGTTTCATATTCTGCTCCTATGGTTGGGCAATATGACATTATTATACTGATATTATATCGATCTAACTCTAACTGACTCCTGTGTTACTCACAGAAACCAGAAGCTAATTAAAAATGCATTTCGGTACCCGATGTCTCATTTCCTCTTCTTTTCTTAGCTAATATGCAGTTTATTTTTGCAAACGATAGGTAAAAGAAGCCTACTGAGGCTGAAAAGCTCTCCTGCACTCTGTTATCAAGCCTAGATATTGTAATACATCATGTATTGTAAAATATCTTCAAGTATCGTGATACAGTGTTTCTACCTGCGAGTCTTTACAGCGTCTGCGGGTTTGGTTTGCAGAGTTCCCTTCAGCACGCAAGTGCTTGTCAAAAGAAATGTGTGAATGTTCATAATCGCGCAAATATAGCCTGAGCCTAAAGAGACCTTGAGTCAACGTTCCTACGCTGTCAGGGGAAGAAAGCACGCTGTATAGCATTTTGTTCACCGAGGTACATATGATGGAAATGTTCCATCAAAGGTAAGGTCCAACTTTACAACCTTAACTACATCCCTCTACAATTACATTCTTTTCAGTAAAGGTACAAAAGATCTGTCCTTGGGTTTGTACCTTACATCCCAGGTTAGAGTGTTAGATATACACTGCGATATCAGCAAAAACAATGTGTAAAGCATTTAAACAGAAAAGAAAAATCCCACTGTTAAGTGGATAGAGTTCATAAAGGTGTAGATAATATTGGAAGATATAATATAATAGTGCATAAGTACAGGTGAATGTTTTAGGTGTTAATTAGGCCTCTGCGCTGAGGATTTAGTAGAAAAGAATTTAGCCTAGACAGCGCAAGATGTAAAAAAAAAAGGAACTCCAAAAGGTTCCTGGTGGATCTTTTAGTGGAACCTTTTAAAAGCCCTTTCAGGAATCTTGGTGCAAAGCTTCCTAAAACATGATTTTTCTCTTTCTCCAAAGATTCCTACACTCTCAGAAATAGAGGCACCAAACTAAACTTCTCCTTGTCGCTAGGGTGGTGCCATCCAGGGTAGATATTTGTGCCTTTTATTTATTTATAGCCTACATCTTTACACCTTTAGAAGTGATTTAAGGTGGATAATTAGATAAGGACCATATTACCCTAAGAGCTAATTAAAGCTAAAACACATGCACCTTCCCATAAGATACAAAAGATGTTCCAGCCCAGTACTGTTTGCTACCTTTATTTGTCAGAGTGTAGTGGAGTCTTCATGTACTGTAAGACTCTTTGCGTGGTTGCATGAGCTCGGGTTAAAGGAGTAACCCCTTTAACTCGAACCCTAACGTGTGTTTCCCGTTTCCGCGTGCACTCACCGGGGATTAGTGCGGTTCCAGTAGACGGCGTATCGGTCGGCTACGGCTTTAGCAGCAGGTTCTTCCCCCAACACCGACACCCACACTAACACAGCCCCGATCAGCAGCATCCCCACCGGAGCCATCTCCAGCAGCCTCAAGCGCGCAGCTCAGTCCTGATCCAGGCACGCGGTACCGGCGTCTGTCCGGGGCACGAGCGCCAGGTGAGAAAACAAAATACACCGGCAGCCAACTCACATGTGATCAACCCTTTCCTTAAAGAAGACTCCCACAGGTGTGTGCATAAACTGTTCCCACTCTGAAGATGTCCAAGAGCTGTTACAGCGCCAAAGGAGAATTATGTGAATGTAGATTTTATTAAAGCACTGCTGCAGCGACTGCGCGTGCCGGCTCTCAGGCTGTAGTCCGGGCGGAGTGGAAGCGCATCCCTTCTACGAGCAGTCACCGGAGAGAGGAGAAACAGGCTACAAAATCCTCCCAAATCAACAAATAAAAGCTGTTCACAGTCCCCTTTACAATCCTTTACAGGCTACTTCCTCGTTCCTGCGCCACCGGCAAACTGTCTTACACGCGAGGAAACGATGTTATTCTGCACCTTCTCACACTGGGAGAGAAGCAAAGTTGCACATTAAAACATGTCAAATCCGTGCCTACATGAACAGCGCACACACACACGAGGGCAGAGTGTGTGTGTGTGTGAGAGAGAGAGAGAGAGAGCGAGAGAGAGAGATAGAGAGAGAGAGAAAGAGAGAGAGAGAGCTGCTCCCGGTGCTCTGGTCCTGTTTCAAGCGCAGTTTGGTTCTCCGCGTCGCCTCCAAACTGAACAGACAACGAGAAACAAAGCAGAAACCCGCAAACACACAACACGCTGAAAGCACCGCGGAAGCGTACTGAGCGGACTGGATTTACAGATCCTGAAGAGCGTAAAGTCAATGAACCCGAGCAGAGGGACAGAGACACTGCGTGGCGCACAGCAGCGGAGCTGATCCGAGTGAAGCGCCGAGCGCGTGAAAGGCGCACGAGAGAGAGAGAGAGAGAGAGAGAGAGAGAGAGAGAGAGCAGGAGGGAGGGGGCGCCCTTTAGGCCTCACCGGGCTGCATTTCGGAATGATCTCGCTCTCCAAAAAGCCACTAAAGAGGGAACGACTGCGTCCTTTTGAGCTGCCCAGAACCTACAACATACAATCAGTAAACGCATAAAGAAGTCAACTAACAATAAATAATAATAATAAAAAAAACTGAATAAAACTACAAATAATGAAATAACTCATGAATTTGGGACATGGAGTCTTACAAAGTGTCCCCGCTGGTGGATCCCTTAAAGCCTTACAGTGAGTTTATAAGTTTGTTGCAGTGGTGGAAAGCCATCTTTCTGAAATTTATGGAACCTTATGATTAATTTAATAAAATAAATTAATAAAAAGAATGCTGTATGGATGGAAAGTTCAGAAATAAAACTCTCTGGCTTCAGACTATTATTATATAATCGCCAGACTCTCAGTATACGTGTAAATAATGTGCCTCTTATTATTATTATTATTATTATTATTATTATTATTATTATTATTATTATTATTATTATTATTATTTATTAATTCTGTGCTCAGGGGGTCCCTGGATTTTTTTTTACCTTACAGATTCTATGTAAACCCTACAACCAAGAGATCCCCTAGCCAAGAGCCATTAATTATCCAATGAACCCTTAAAGAAGTCTTATTTACACAATAAACTGTTCAAGCAGGTTCAGGTTAGTGTGTTTACACTCCACCCAGGAATGATGTATTCATCATTTCAAAAGTCATTTTCTAAGTAATGTACCAATGCATCTGAAGGAAATGTGGATATTCCAGGCGGGTTTGTTTTGTGTTCACCTAGAAAAGAGTTAGAAACATCGACCCAGCTGCTTCAATCGATAGTATCAGATATGAGATGCATTCTAGCTTGGCGTCCATGTTCTCAAAACTTGAACAACAGGCGTAATCATGTGTTGTCCTTCTTTTGCTGAAAGCACAGAATGGGGCGGTGTGGTAGCACAGTGGAGTGTCACGTGTTTTCCCCATGTTCACATGGGCTTGCTCCGGCTTCTCCAGTTTACTCCCACTGCCCAGAAATATGCAGATAGGTGGCCTGACTACGCTTAATTGCCCATAGCTGTGAATGTTTGTGTCTGTGTGTGTGTGTGTGTGTGTGTGTGTGTGTGTGTGTGTGTGTGTGCATGGAGACCTGTGATGGACTGGCATCCAGTTGGGTGAAGTCTTGTAACGAGTGTTATCAGGACTGGGACCACCATAAAGCGGTTACTGAAGGTGAATGAATGAATGAGTGAATTTGAAAGCAACTATTACTTTAAAAATGAGTTGTATTACTATTATTATTGTAAAAATCAACTAAAAACAAACAAACAAATACTTACAGTATTTTTGTCTTTTTCAGGAACATATTTTCTATAATGTTACATCAGGACCTGTCAAAACATGTTACTGAACATGCTAGAAAATGTTCTCTGTGAGTAAATGCCCAGTTTTTGCTGTTCCTCAGCTAAGCCTGGCAGTAAATTAGGCTAATTCGGAGTGCACACTCTTTGTAAGATGAGTCTGTCAAAATACAATTAGTTCAGTTTGCGTATATGCCATTACCGAAAGCAAGATTTAGCTTTAGATGTGCTATTTTTTTTTACATACAAGCCGTCTACATGTTGTGTCACTGAGCTGAAAACTGTGATTACACCAGATCTTATCGCTTCCTTCCGCCAGAGTTGTAACACAGCACTGAAACTGACACCTCCAGGTGTGTTTGGGCTATGTGAAGCCCACACACGCCCCGCAGTGGAGCCTGAGGAAAAGCATGCATATGTCTGTCTCTCTCTTTCTCTCTCTTTATGTGTGTGTGTGTGTGTGTGTGTGTGTGTGTGTGTGTGTTGGTACCCACTCAGAACAATGACTCTCTCTCTCTCTCACACACACACACACGCACACACAAACACATAAACAAGACCTGCAGGCTGTACTATTCTTTTTGTTGGAGTAGTAAAAGCTGTTACTGACTAAATGGCCAGCTGCTTCAGGGACTGGAGGACACATGGACCACCTCTGTCTACACGGGACAGAAAGCACAATTTACACTAAAAGGACCTCACGTCCATTCAGATGAGACCATCATTCAAATGCAGCAACCTGGTTTCTTTTATTGGATTTTATTTTGCAGGCAATAAAAGCGTCCTGCCAAGCATAACTAAAACAAATATAAATATCAATATATAAAACATGACAGAATCCACTGACCCCCCACCTCCACCCACTGTGGCGATGGTACACTCCATCCCTAATCAATAGTCTACACAGAGTTATGGTTAGGGTGGATGGAAGCTGTGCTTCAGCTGTTCAAAGCTAATCTAGTGAATAATTCAGGCTATGACTCTCTCTGGCCTTTTCAATAAGAGGCTATTTAATATCATAGCATGTAGCATGTNCTGTGGGGCATCCTGCATGGTCCACCAGTCTCAGTGTATAAATGACTTTATAAAAACATGCAAACATTTCTCTGTAATATTCATTCATTCATCCATTCATTTATTCATCTTCAGTATGAGCTTCATCCAGGTGACATTGAGTCCAGTGCGTGTCCAGGGAATACTGGGAACATGGATGGAACGCTAATCCATCGCAAGGCACCATTCACACACTCAATCACACATAGGGGCAACTTAGCATAGCCACTCTGCCTACCTGCATGAGGACAAAGAAACCCATGACCGTGGGGCTGTGAGGCGGCTAAGCTACCCACTGTAACACAGTGCTACCTCTCTGTAATGTTCAATCTGAAAACGATTGGGAACTTTAAACTTGTGCTTCTCAACTGACACAATAATACTAAATATACTAAAAACAAAGCTAGTCAACTGGCTAACACCTTAAGGAAATCTGTGATGGAAATGTCTAACAGCAAACTGAAAAATGAACAGTGTACAAAAATTATTCTTTGAAAAACCACATAATCACAACAATGGCTGCTATGTAAGGAATAAAACACTCTATGTCATGCTGTGATAGGAAAATAATCAACAATGAGGTGGCGTGATAAAGTGGAGTTCCAGTTACCACCCTGAACTTGATTAATTTTCCTATAACAGCATGTCCTGATGTGCTTTATTCCTCCTGTACCACGGCAATTGGCCAGCACTGACATTGTGTTATCAAAGAATGACACAGTTTATAGTTACACATTGTTTAATGTTGTGGAAAGTTTGCAAGTCAGGAACAAGTTCCTGTTATCACTTACATTATAGCAGCTCTTTTTCTCTCTCTTAATGTTAGTAAGACAAAAAAGTGAAGCCTGGCATGTTACGGGGAAACCACAAAGCCTAAACTCCTCCTGAAGTCTGAAGACTTTCCTCTGATAGAAAACTTACCGCTCTGTCTGTTTCAAAGCACTGACACTGGAGACTCCTTCCATAACTGTTACATTAACATTGTTTACAACATCATCGTTACACAGATTACACATATTAATCAGTTTGGGAAGAATCCATCACATAACTCCTTGTGAATGAGCTCTTACTATGGAAACAATAATGTATTTGGATTTGTGGATTAAATATAAACCTGTAATTTGCAGCTGCACTATTGTCAGAGCTGCTGTGATAGAAAATGAATCAACACCGTCTGACCAATCAGAATCCAGAACTCAACAGTGACATGGTATTAAATGTTTTAGAACATTCTTTCATCTAATACATAAAAATGTAACGCAAACATTGTCATAAGATTCAAGCAGGAAGTAAATGGCTTTATGAAAGACAGCACGTGTACCTGTAGCAAACAAATCCATTAATAAGTAAAAATCTAAAGCAAAATTTTGGTTGCATTTGCGACTGGTGGGAAATATTACATTTTGTCTCCTAGAAACCGCAGATCGCTTCGTCTCACGCCGGGGTCTCGCCTCTGTGCCGTTTCCATCTACTGATGTCAAGACAAAGGGCTCTTTATTTAGACAGAGGAGCCTAAAAAAAAAATGGCTGCCATCTCTTCCTTTTCTCACACACAAATATAGACTGGAGCTGGAAGCCAATGTCTTAGGTGGATATTAAGGGCTGGGGAAATAAAGGAGATTACGAGCGCATTGAAAGCGTTTCTCCATTTACAGCGGTATTGACATGCAACAATGGCAGTTGTCATGAGACACCCAGTTCATTTGTACCGTAAAGGACATCGCTCCAGAGCCTCATTCTATTAGTGAGGGATAAGCTGGAGGTAATCACATAATAACTGCACAATTTGAGTCTTTATAAACATTTCACATCCCCAGGATAAGCTTCTTTCGAAGAAAATACTTTCCCAAATGCAATTATTGCACAAGAAAATCATAATAGTAATATGCACATACAGTATTTATGTGCTTCTGGAACGGTGAGCAGATTTGTAAAGACAGCTGAGCAGATCTGATACAATGGAATGTTATTAGTTATAAAATAATGCTGCCAAGTTTTAGCTTTCCAGTCTACAGCATGTTTGTAAAGTAGTTAAAAGAAGAGTTTGGAGAATTAAAATAATAATAATAATAATAATGTACACAATGTCCTCTTGAATGTAGTGAATCAACCAACATGTTGGTTTGTTTCTGTAGTTTTGCACTGGTGCTACAACACTAATGTGGCTAATACTTAGCAGAAGTCTATCTCACCCCCCAAAAAATGTGCATAAACATGAACTTCAAACCACATTCAGTTGCTGTGATATGGTTTAGGATTCATATTGTCATCTATAAACACAAACAAAACGTCACAGTGTGGCAGGCAGACATCTTGGACAGCTTTTTCCCTTAGTGCATTTAGGTATGATGCTACATACATCGGCTCTACCTTCCAAGGTTTGCAGGCAGAATACCTACAAGCTAGAAGTGATATGGATGATAATAAATTTACAAAACCAAAAAACTTAAACTAAAAAAATGTATTTAAATAATTTAAATGCTTTTGTGGAAAATGTTATTTCCACGATATGCAGTAATTCTATAAAAAATAATAATAAATCACATTAATTTATACTTGCAGCAGGTTAAAAGAGCCTGGTCATAACAATATATATATAAATGTTTAGGTATTACTGATGTTAGGTTTTATTTATTTATTTGCAAAGAAGCACCCTGATTAAAAATGGTGCAAATTAGATCTTTTTTTTTGCCACACTTCACGTTTAATTTCCAGTTCTGCAATTATGAGGAGTCAAAACTCTGCACAGCCCCTTTCTCCTTCCTGTCTTTCTCATATGTCTTCACCAAACCGCTAGATGTTCCTGGGCTGCTCTGCATGTAGCACCCCCCTGCTAAACGAACTCCTCCTGGCAATGTTTATCAGCGCCCTGGAAAACTCGTTTATGTGTGTGTATCTCAACGAGCTCGGGCTCGAGCAGCTGAAACTCTTAGTGTGAGAGACTCCAGCTGGATTCATGTGGAACTGGAAAGCATCAGAGAAGGAAGAGCAGAGTTCAGGGGTGTCAAGAGAAAGAGAAAGAGAGAGAGATAGTGGGAGAGAGAAAGAGAGAGAGATAGTGGGAGAGAGAGAGAGAGAGAGAGAGAGAGAGAGAGAGATGGATGGAGTGATGGATGAGTGAGGCTGTAAGGTCACTGCTGGTTTGTGACTGAAGAGGAGTGAGGCTTGTTATTGATTAGCCACATGTGTTCCAGTGAAAATGGCTGATCCAGACTGGGATAAGAGTGTGAGCGTGTCTTCATAGCTGTGATAACAGCAGTCGTTGAAAATACAGTACTCGTGCTAGAACAGAAAATGCGTTCTAACCAGACACAAATTGGAGACACCATTTCTTTCTTATGGGTTTTTTTTTTTTTTGCTAGAAGGCTTAGTATCTGTTTTCAAATAGAGGAACCAAAATGTTGCACAATCAAGCAGTCAATCAAAGGCCATGCTCATTAATGTGAACACGATGCTTTTATAATATACTGTATTCAATTATTCATCCTTAGTAACTGCCTTGTGAGAATTTCAGAAGTGACGAGTTCCGCTTACACACCCCCACCATTACAGGCGCACAACCAGGGGAACTGTCCTGAGCCCTGGCCAGGTTCTGGCTTTAGCAGTCCATCGACGTGCAGAATAAAATCATCTGAAATATGTATATTTGATCAAAATATGATGGTCAAAAAATTTAGACTTATCATCTGTAACTCATTAGATAAGCTAATATTCCCCCTATTTAGTAAAATGATCTGGAAAGAGCTTCCATGCCCACTAAAACGTTTGCTTCTAATTCATGACATGACATGTTTCATTTTTCTTTATTATTATTTTTTTCTTGGTGCTCTGGGCAGTCGTGGCCTAATGGTCTGAGAGTCGGACTTGTAACCTGAAGGTGAACCCGAAGGTGGTGGGTTCGAGTCTNAGTGAATGACCAGCGCTCTCTGCCACCCTCAATACCACGACTGAGGTGAGACCCTTGAGCAAGGCACCGATCCCCCACTGCTCTGGGTGTGTGTGTGTTCACTACTGTGTGTGTGTGCACTTTGACGGGTTAAATGCAGAGCACAAATTCCTAGTATGGGTCACCATACTTGGCTACAAGTCACTTCACTAGTCTTCTTCTGGGATGGGTTGGCACCCTGTCCAGCCTTGTGCCCCGAGTCCCCTGGGATAGGCTCCAGGATCCCCGTGACCCTGTGTAGGATAAGCGGTACAGAAAATGGATGGATGGATTGATTTCCTTCTTCAGCACCGGTAAGAGCATGCAAAATAAGAATCTCATTGTACAAGGAACCTTGTGTTCTTCCTGAAACTTGCATCTTCCTTTTGTGTTAGCTTTAAATTGTGCATATTTTGACATTTCAAGATGTTGCGTAAGTCCAAAAAGAGAAGAAATAATAAAAAGGGCTAGTTAATCCAAGAAGTACTGGTTAATGCAAGAAGTACTGGTTAATGCAGGAAGGACTGGTTAATGCAAGAAGGACTGGTTAATGCAGGAAGAACTGGTTAATGCAGGAAGGACTGGTTAATGCAGGAAGGACTGGTTAATGCAAGAAGGACTGGTCAATGCAAGAAGTACTGGTTAATGCAGGAAGGACTGGTTAATGCAAGAAGGGCTGGTTAATGAAAGGGAGTGTATGGTATTGTTCTTATAGCAAGTAGTGGAGAGAGAACAAAACATACTTGAGTAAAAGTACTAGCTTTTATACGTCTACGGTTGACACAGCTAATCTGAGAATGTTCTATTTCCTATTCTGTTCTTATATTAACTAACCAAGTGAGCTATGCTGACGTGAACACCAC
>CM074959.1:11690407-11713255 GCA_037577455.1 Pangasius macronema | reverse complement strand
TTCTCCACCCATTCCAACCTGCCTGCACTCGCTTCTTCACCTCTTTCCCACACTCACCATTACTCTGGGCTGTTGATTCCAAGTACTTAAACTCCTGTACCTTCTTCACCTCTTCACCCAACTTTAAAAGTAACTATAAACAGATAAAAGTAGTAAATGTCATTCATTAATGAAAAAAAAGATAATGTTGGCAAACTATTGTGGAATAAGTGGAATAAACCTCTTGGAGATGTGCTGTAATAGGAAAATAATCAACTTCCTGGTGGTAAAAGTAACTCTACTTCATGACAACGCCTTGTGGTGGATTATAATCATGGATTATTTTCCTATAATGGCACGGCACAGCGTTTTATTCCTTACTAAAAGCACTTTGGTACATCTTCTTTGGGTGCATTTCTCAGGCTAGCATGATCTGACTTCATGCTAGTATTATTAGCAAAAGTGTCTCAGATAGAAGAGTTCATCAAACTATGCACACACATCTTGGTTTGGTTTATTTGCTTTCATCCCAAAATCCATCTGAATGCTGTTAAAAATGAGTTTGTATCATTGCTCTTTGTTGACTGTGTGAGTTAATCATATCCGCGCATGTTGTAATGTATTATAACTGCGTCTCTCGGAATTATGCGAGGATGAAATTGTGCAGCTAAATTGTGCTGCTTTATTTTTAACACATTTCGGATGTCAAATTAATCATGTCTGTTCACGCATTTATTTTGACAGCCCTGCAATCCAACTATAATCATAATAATAATGTAGAGGCAGAACTTAGTCATATTACAGTTAAAGAGTTCCAGCTTTCCTTCTGAAAGCAAAATGTCAGAATGAATGGATCTCAGCTGGGAGAAATTGCTTTGAAGGGTGCAGAGTAATAATGATGGATACGCATCATTAGTTTCAATAAATGTAACATCTTAGATCTTGTCTTAGAACTTAGAACCACTGACCAAGTTATGCTTACCATATAGGCCACTTTGTACTGTATGTGTACAATTGCTTAGCCCATCTTCTGCTTTGCACAATTTGACAGCCCCCCTCTACACTCTTAAAATGAAAGGGGCCACGAAACATTCTTCAGAGTGATACCATAGAGGAACCATTTTGGTTCCATAAAGACTCTTTTGTTGTTGCCACAATAAACTGAATCGTTTTTCACTGGCTAGCATTGCCACCTCACAGCTCTAGGTTCCCCCAGCAGAGATTCATGTGTTCTCTCCATGTCAGTGTGGGTTTCTTCTGGGATCTCTGGTTTCATCCCACTTCCCAGAACATGCATGTATGTGGATTGGCTATGCTAAAATGCTAATAGGTCTGAATGAGTGTGTGAATGTGTGTGTGTGAATGGTGCTCTGTGGTGGACTGACATCCTGTCTGGGGTGAAATCTCCTGCCCTGTGTTCCCGGGATAGGGATCTACCATGACCCTGATCAGGATAAAGGACTTATTGAAGATGAATGAATAAGTGCATTTTTTATCACACAGATACTTTCGCATGTTAACATTTATAGAGGAGGTTTTTTTTTTAGCTTTCTTTGGTACCATCAAAGATGAGTAAAGAGGCATCAATCAAAAAGTTGGTTGGGAAACCAAAAAAATGCGTCATTCTAAAGATTCATCCTCGTCCATTGATGGAAAAGAAGAGCATATAAGCAAATATTATTTTGGTGGTGTTTTATTCTCAGTACAGCAGTGAAACTGACATGGTGGTGGTGGTGTGTGTGTGGTGGTTTGGGTACGAGAGACTCAGCTACAGCTATATATGAAAAATGGATCACCAACCAACAATGTCAAGCCAAGTGTGATGCAGTTCTCAGAAACTCACAGTGAACATTTAGCACACAATGTGCATTGAAAAAGATGAACAGTCTAACTGTACACTTACAAAGTGAAGCAACAAGACAGACATGTCTAATAAAGTGGCTTTTTTATGTCCCACTGTTCCACTACATCTAAATGATCAGTGCATCAGTGCTCCTTCCATTGGAAATATCACTTATAATTGAATGCACTAGCTAGGTCATCAAGGTTCTGCACTAGTGAATGGAAGGTTAAGAGTTGAAATCTCAAGCCTGTCATAGAGCCACTTAAGTTCAACTCCTCAGCACTGTGCTTGAATTGATTTTTGATAAAAGGGTCTGCCAAATGAATATATGTATTGTAAATGTAATTACTGTCGCTGGGTTGGAAGAATCATTGACAAATGAGATTGAAATGAGAAACTTTAGAAGGCTAATAACATAAAAGGTGAAGACAATCAAGGTGCTCGAGACATCAGCCAGAGCAGAGTGAGTTACAAAAGAGATGGACCTTGCAATTCTTTCTGTAAAAGTCAAGCAATTATAGGTGGCTCTTTTGTGATATGATTTTGGTGGTCGTTTTGAGGTTCGCTGAACAGTTAACTGTTAAAATAAGCTGGGTTTTTTTCTGTAACCTTGATCAAAAAGAGCGCTTTAGGAAATGGGGAAGTAAAAGTCGGCTTGAAGTACTCATTATGGATATAGATAGCACTTTCCTCCAGGTGTGTTATGCACTTGTCTGGTTTCACATGTCTTGGAGGTAGCATGTGTTAGACCTCACTCTCCCCAGTTGGTAGCTGTCGTGTGATAGGGGAAAGCTGGCTGGTGGGGGAAAAAAGTGTGTATTTTTGGGACATTCACGTTGACACAATATGACATCCTACTTCAACTGTGGCTGCAAACAGTCAAGTCGCACACACAGTTCAAATTCTCTTGATTTTCTGCCTCCAAGCTACAGCAAATTCAAATAACCACCTTATCACCAGAGTTACATCAATCTTTTTTCATCTTCAATATTGATAATAATGAATCTCATGTAGAGGGAGAGCTAGGCTAGCTAGCTCACAGCTCCAGGGTGCCTTGTTTGTTCTTGAGCTCAGGTTACTGTCTGTGTGGAGTTTCACACGATCTCCCTGTGTCTGTGTGGGTTTCCTCTGTGTTCTCCTGTTTCCTCCCCAAAACATTCCAGTAGGTGGATTGGCGCTTCCAAAGGTATGAACGCCTGTGTGAATGCGTGTTCATGCTGCTTTTGCGATGGACTAACCTTCTGCTCGGACTATGACACAACCCTTTGTTCCAAATCAACAAATATACCCTTCATATTTCAGGTGTGGAAAGAGAGAGAAGTGACCAGATTGGAACACCGACTCAAAGGCAGCTTGCTCATGACCTTTGCCCGGCTATAAGAGAAACCCAACTTACCTTGCGCTGCTTTTTTCACTATCTTCAACTGAAAAAGCCATTACAGAAAAAAAATCAATATCTGCAATTTTCAGTGTCATCCTCCTCATCTCATGAGACACTCAGTCAACTCAAAGAAAAATATCAAAATATATTAATGCGTGTAAAATAAATATACAATCTGATTTCAACCTGTAACATATAGTAACTTAACTGGCAAACCTTATTCCCTCTACACCAGAGACTCAGTTAATACAATATAAGATTTTACAAAGGTCACATATCACCACTCATAAACTGAACTGTATGGGTTTTAGAAACTGTAATACATCTAAACACAACCTACATTCCTTAAATTATGTTCATGATCTCTGGTCATGTCCATACAAGTTCTGGTTGGAGGTCTTGGACTTCCTCGGCTCCTGCATCCCGCACATACTCTGTGATCATCACTTCAAATACCCTGATATTTGTACTAATAGCACTAACAACAGATAAAAAAGATTATATACTGCAAAGGTAAAGTTAAAATAGCATCACTGCACTGCCTTTTTTAAAAGAGCACACATGATTTGAAAAATGTACATCAGCTTTAAGAAACAGAGTGAATTTATACAGTATCTAGATACTTGGTCCATCCTCCTGACATACCTAGGAGCTGATTCTTAATCACATTCAGCACAGAAATAAAATAACATGTTCATAGGTCTCCTATAATAGACACTACAGGATATTATTCTGCAACCCTGTGTTAAATTTTGTCCTGTCTTTCTGTTTCCTTACCCCAAATTGTCTTGTAATTTCATGTGCTTTTTTTTTTTGCCAAAGTGTTTTATTCCTCTTATACCACATGCCAACATTTGCATTTTTTTTTAATTACTAAAGAGTGATGTGTTGTACTTTTCATGTTACCTTTTTGGTACATCAGCCAAACAAGGTGGCTCCTGTTATCACTTATGCTATAGTGGCTGTCCATTCTCTATCAAGCAACTGTCCATTCTCTATCAAGCGACTGGGTACTTCCCTGGAAAACATTCTTCAAACCAAGGTGTACAGTTCCCAACAATGGCTGCTCATGTCCGAGAAAAGGCCCATGGCCTTTAGCGTGTGGCTGTGCAACCCCGTGCTATTTGCCCTGCTGTTCTACTCCTGACCCTGCTGGCATTTACCCGGATCCCAGCGAGAGCTCCTCCTGCCATTTAGAACCATTCTAATGACTGTGGTATTTACCGGCTGGAGCAGGACACCGTAATGGCTGCAAGCTGTTTATTGTGTTGGGAGGATAAGAAAGTGGCCTCAGTGCCATGTGATGTCATGCCCTGTGCCGTAAGGGGAGACAATGATTCGTCAGGGATATTGGCACAGTGCTCGGCTGAAAATCGCTCCCCGGAGTCTCTCGCCACTGAGTGATGGACAGCTCCGTCAGCATCCCGAGAAGCCCCTTGATGAATGTGAATTGGGTTAATGAGGCTTAACAGATGAAAACGATTTTGGGATGAATATTTCATTCACATATCAGCCGATTTGGCTGGCTCATTCGTCACAATCCATAGCGTGCTTTTGTCTGGGCATATGCACATGTGCATGTGTAGTGAGTCAGAGTGTGTGTGTGTGTGTGTGTGTGTTTGTGTGTGTGTGAAAACTCAAAGCAAAAGACAGAAAAGGAATGAAAATTGCAGAGAAGAAAGAAACAGGGGAACAAGAAAGCTAAAAATTGCAGAAAAGGAGGAGAATTGAACACCAAATTGCATGAAAAATGGTGTTTTGCTTCAGACAATTTGTTTGGCTTCACTTTGAGCGCCAGCACCTAGCTGCTCTCTCATGCGTCCCCACATTTCAAAACAGTCCCTGCCATCAGTGTGGATGAGCCCGACTGGCATCTCAGTGATTACAGTAATGTGCACCTTAGTGTGCAATCATAACAATAAAGACACTCCCTGAGATCGATAGAGCCCTTCTGTTAAAAATGAAATGTATTGATCCCTGCTGCTTCCAGCAGCGCTGCAGATTGAGCTTAAACAAATCTCTCTTAGATTTCACATACTCACTGAGTGTGCCTCAGTACTGACAATGCAAAGATGGATGCTCCTCATACTAACATACTGTTTTACAGCTCCAGGGTTCCTGGTTCAATCCTGAGCTCGGGTTACTGTGTGTATAGAGTTTCTCTGCATGTTCTCCCTCTGCAAGGGGCAGAATTAATTTAGTAGCTAGCATATACTAGCTAGCTAGGTTAATGCAATGCCATTGTCTGGCAAATTGATGAAGTTAAAGTCAACTAAAAGGTTTTATTTTCTGTATGGACAATACTGGAGGAGACAACGTCTTAATCAGAGACAAGTGGTTCGTGGGTTTTCTTCACAGGATAGCACATCAAATCACCAAAAATTTTGGCATTATTTTATTAATTCAACAATTTAAAATAGCATGATTAAAACGCTTATATCCCACACAAACATGACAATTTAATGACCTCAATTTTAGTATCTTGTGGGATTAAGTTGCACACAATCAACTGAAGGTGCATGATTTAAAAAACAACAAAAACTTAATGCAAAGTAATAAGATGTGCTGGATCAAGTGCTGTTTTAAAAGCTGTCAAATAAAGCGGGTGGAAGCCATATTGTAAAGCTAAACCAAATTTGCAGTGATTAATGTGATCATTACAACTAAGACTATTTATGCATTTATATGTTATACAGTCCCCTCCAAAAGTATTGGAATGGCAAGGCTAATTCTATTGTTTTTGATATATACTGAAGGCATTTGGGATTGAGATCTAAACATGAACATGAGACAATAGAATTTCCACTTTCATATTCTGATATTTACATCTAGATGCATTAACCAACTTGGTACATGGTACCTTTTGTTTGAACCCATCCAAGTGAAAAATTGTTATCCAGGTGTGCCCTGTTAGAGTGATTGTTTAAACAGTTAATAGTTCTGAATGTCTGCTCTTGGTTTGAGACCTGAGTTTGACCTGTGAAGACTGCATTTGTTGTTACAAAGGATAAATCAACATGAGGACCAGAGAGCGGGCTATGGGAGAAAAGCAATCCGTTTTGAACCTGAGAAACCCCCAAAACTAGCAATAACTGAAACAAGCCTGGAAAAGCATCACAAAAGAAGAATACAACAATTCGTTTGGTGACGCTTGATGCAATTATTGTAAGTAAGGGATACGCAACCAAAATGTACTTTCAGTAAATCTGCTCCTATACTTTTGCTCACCTAAAAATTGGGTGGACTGCTACCAGAGGTGCTCGAACACATCTGTTTAACAAATCTAAATCTGAATATCAGGAAATGAGAGCTGAAATTTTGATCTATCATCATATTCACCTTTTGATGTCAAACTCAATTGTCTTCAGTGTATAGCCAAAAAAAATAAAAATAAAAACTAAAAAAAGAAAAGAATTGGCCTTGCCACTCCAATCCTTTCAGAGGGGAATGTACTAGACTTCTATTAGATATGTATTTATTTATATATTTATATAGATATTTATTTACCTCCTATTGGATATTTATGGCCTTGCCAGGTATTAGACTCCTATTAGAAATTTATTTCAATTAGAATTTATTTCAAGATATTTGTTTTTTTATTTCATTTTTTAATTGTCTCTTGTTTTAATGTTACATTGTATCACATTTGACAACAAGGAAAAAAGTGCTATTTTAATTTAATTTTCTAAAGGAATTTAATCCTTGTGAATAGAAATGGAAATAAACTATCAAGACCAGATTAGCTAAATTTCAGAGTAGCCAAACTGCAGGGTGAATCATAAATAGCTTCCTATTAGGTATATATTGCATTACATAGGGGCGTAGAAGCCATTATGTTTTGCCCTTTGTAGTGCATGTACAGTGTGTAGGAATCAGGAAGCCATTTGGGGCTCTCTCCAGTCTATTGATCAATGTTACCACAGAAACAGCTATAAAAAGGTTGCTATAATTAAGTCTGCTATGGAGAAAGATGTATGTCCAGAAGACAGAGAGATCTTTAAAAAAAAAAAAGGTATTGATTTGGGCACTTTTTAAATAAAATTTTAGCAGTGGCTTCACATCTGTGTTTAAATGTTATGTTGTTGATCTGTTTCAGTTTTCTCCCCGTTCAAGTAGATATGAACGTGGTCTTGTATGATTGGAAATATCCTCTAAAGTGGACAGACTTCGCTCAAAAAAACGTTGGTAGCGCTGACACCAAAGCTCTGCCTTATTATTAACGGCTTATCAATAAACCCGACTAGCCAACACCACGACAGCTCCATTACAATGAGGAAACGATCAAGGACCCAACACTTTATACAGACGCTTTCACCATTTCAACCCAAGCACACCACCTGTCTGAACTGCAGTATTCTAAAAACACAATCGAGCATCATTAACCGGTGTGTATTCTACACCAGGCTCTTCTCTGTATGCCCCAAAAGCCACCGAGCACCAAGAGCGCTCTCAACAGGACAAACAGCAGGAAGCAGAAGCAAAGTCAGCTAATGAGATGTTAATTAAGTTGGATTACTTTTCCAGATGCCCTCTTCTCATTGCAGGAGTGTGCAAGTGTGTGTGTATGCAAGGATTTCAGTGCTCTCCGGGACTGGTTCCCCCAGCAGCCATTGACGTAAAGTCATTCTCTAGACTGACACATGAATCTGAGAGAACAATGAAGAGCCGGCGCCCTCATGCTCTCCCTTCTCGTTCTGTTAATTGCAGTGGGAGAGAGCGGTGAATGGAACCAACCTGACACAGGTACGCTTCATTTAGCAGACTGCTTTAATCGCCGTGCCACTACCACTAGTCCCCTGCTGCCAGCTCCAAACACTAGGCAATTAAACATACTGCTTGATCTGCACTCAAGTTTAAGCACATAAGTGTGTTGTTTAGTGTTGTTTCGTGTACAAGACCCTGTAATAGTGTATAATGGAAAAATATTATACATTATAAATAAAGAAAAGACAGTGACTCACTATCATTCACAGAGGGTGTGACTGCAGATCACAGTCTCCCAGCCCATATCCTTGAGATCACTGTGGCATCACATTGTGCACTTACTGCCATTTTGAGGACTGAATAAGGGACTGACTGCATCAATGTTACTGCCTGCGCTTAAGAAGAAGCTTCATTTTCATTTATGCTAATAACAGGCAATTATACTCATAATCGACTGCTCTAATACACTTACAATATACAATACATCTTTAACAAGCAGCAGCATGGCCGATCCTTCTTGTTATTTCACCTCATAGCTACAGTATGTTAGCTAGCTAGCTAGCTATGTTATGGGACAACTGAAGTTCATCTCGGCAGCAAGTTTACTAACATTGACAAATTTAGTTAGTTAGCTTATATCGACTTACCAATGAAATTCCCAGGATTAGTACTGAGCTGATACCTAGCAAAGGAATGTAGATCATATATTGGAGAAAAAAACTAATGAATTCAATCCTTCAGATCTTGTAACAAATGTTTACACACACACACACACACACACACACACACACACATATATATATATGATTGTATTTTTTAGGGGTTGATTTTACTATATATTTTAGAATTGATTAATTTATTATATTTATCTTATTTGCCATATCAATGATTCTTGTGTGGAAGAGTTTAATAAACAAAGCTGTGGTTTTGTGTAAGTCTTTTTAGCTATGTACACACAAATACACACTCACTGTCCACTTTATTAGGAACCCCTGTACAAACGCACATTCATGTAGTTATCTAATCAGCCAATCATCTGGCAGCAGTGCAATGCAGAAAAAAAAGATACAGGTCAAGAGCTTCAGGTAATATTCATATCAAACATCAGAATGTGATCTGTGTGACTTTAACTATGGCATGGTTGTTGGTACCAGATGGGCTGGTTTGAGTATTTGATCTCCTTGGATTTTCACACACAACAGTCTCTTGAGTTTATACAGAATGGTGTGGGAAAAAAAAAACAGTGAGTGAGCAGCAGTTCTGTAAGTGGAAATGCCTTGCTGCTTTTCTGCTCACCATGGTTGTAAAGAGTGACTATTTGATCTACTCTATCCTTCCTGACAGCTCGAACCAGTCTGGCCATTTTCCTCTGACCTCTCTTATCAACAAGGCGTTTCCGCCCACAGAATTGCTGTGTGAAAATTCCAGGAGATTAGCAGTTTCTGCCACAGTTAGAGTCACAGAGATCACAATTTTTGTTCATTCTGATGTTTGATGTGAACGGAAGCTCTTGACCCGTATCTGCATGATTTTTTTGCATTGCACTGCTGCCACATGATTGGCTGGTTGGATAACTGCATGACTGTGCAGTTGTACAGGTGTTCCTAATAAAGTGGATGGTGCGTGTGTGTGTGTGTGTGTGTGTGTGTATATATATATATATATATATGGCATGTGAAAAAGTTTGAACACCATTCTATGTCAGGATTTGGTAACACCTCCTTTTGGCACATATCACAGCTTGAAAACACATTTATAGCCAGCAAGGAGATTCTTTTTTAATGATTTATTTTTTATTTTCACCCACTCTTGCTTGCAAAACGCTTCTAGCTCCGAGATATGCTTGCATGCAAAGCATGTTTAAGATGTGCCTACAGATTTTCAATGATGTTCAAGTCAAGGGACTGTAAGGGCCATTCGAAAGCTTCAGCTTCATTTCTTGAAAAGTTGCAGATTTATAAATATGAATAAAAAATTCTTTCAGATGTATTTTGGCTAGCTGGCTATAGCATTAGCGGTGACAATTATGAACATTTGTGAGTGTGATTTAAAAATCCTATCTGAAATCTTGTCAGGCTTAATTTAGTTAGCTGGCTATATAGTGTTAGCAATTACGCACAAAGATTATGCACATTTATAAATATGATTTGATTTAGAAACCCACTCATGTGCCTTTTAGCTAGCCGTATGTAGCATTAGCGATGAAGATTATGTATGAAAACGACTTAAAAATTCTGTCAGAAATCCTGTCAGCTTCATTTTATCTAGCTGGTTATTAACAGTGAAGATTACAGAAATTTATAAATGACTTAAAAACCATATCTAGTTTTAAATCCTCTTACTAATTGTGTCACACATTTATCTTAGAAGATTTAAGTTAAAATCCACTTAAAGAAATTCTGTCACATTAGCTCAAGTGAGCTAGCTTGTTGACAACAGGTAAAAAAAAATACATTGGTCACTATGTTATATGAATGTGTTTAGACATTCATCTGCTTTATGTTGTTTTTTGTTTTCTTCCAAGAATTGTATCATGACTAGAATAAGAAAGGGAAAATGCCACGGTATGGCATATCTGCCTTGCCTTAAGCAATAGCCGTATCAGCTGTGGCAAGGATGTCAAATTCAGGAAGGATTCCTTTGTGTGTGTGTGTGTGTGTGTGTGTGTGTGTGTGTGTGTGTGTGTGTGTGTGTGTGTGTGTGTGTGTGTGTGCATGTGTGGTCACGTTTTACCATCTTGGTGGGATCCTGACAATCCTGCAAAGGCAGGAATATCTGAGAGTTTTGAACTTATGTGGACATTTGGCTGGTCCCCATGAGGAAAACTGCTTTTTTTGTTTTTAAATAAAAAGTATAGTAGTAGTATTAGCGTAGTATTAATTGGCTGCATTCATAATTATGCCAATGGAAGGTCCTTACAAGGACAGTAAGACGACTGTGTGTGTGTGTGTGTGTGTGTGTGTGTGTGTGTGTGTGTTAGAGATTGTATTCACTCAGCCTTGAACTAGGTATCTGGTTATTTTAAAATCCCTGCAGGAAACAGACGCAGATACACACAAACACGTCCCTAAAGCTAATAGAAGAACAGCCCTGAAAGTCTCGACCATATTCCCTGAGTCGTATTCCTCTAGAACATTCCGACTGTGCAAACCGCACGCTGGTACATCCCCGTGACCTGTAATTCAATGATGGTCCTGCATTGTGACCTGTTTACATCGCCAGGCCCTGTCTGACGCCAGTTAACCTTTGGATGAGACTAATGATCTGTTAGAAGACGTGTAAAAGTGGAATCCGCAGCTCTCCGTGTCTTAATGAATGCGTGCATCTGGCAACACAGATGCGCTCGTATAAATGTAGTTGTCATGGAGGACGGAAACAACATGGTGTAAACAGTGATGATTTATTGCCACCGCCAATCCAAGGACGGTCTTCTTCTTGACCCCCCTGCTCTGTCTGGCCTGAGTAGATGTCCAGGCTGATAAGGGTCAAATTAAAGACCTAAGTCTCTCATCTGTGAAGGTGTGGAGGGCAGGTGGGGCACAGCTGAATCCACAGATTACTTTCGGTCAGGTCGATTGATCATTACACCGTAGCAAACCGACGCAATTTGTCATTGGAGCCCATAAATCATGCACGGCGACCTGGTGATCTCATCCCTCAAGCGCAGGTCACTAAACCTGTTTATCTTGCTGCTCAAACAATCCATTATGTTTGAGGAAGCGCCAGAGAAGGATTTCCAGCGTGAGAATGTGTGTGGATATGTGTCAACATGGGAAGAAGAATGATTGCACAACAAATTACAAGCACAAAAGAGGGGGAAAATGGGCAAATAGGGTATATAAATGGATAACAATAAGCCCCTTAGACCAGGCAGGCCAAATACTGGGAGTGCAGCTAATTTAGATAAGCTAAGCTAACACACTCCAAGCAATGGCACCTACTTTAGCCTGAGAAAAAAAGCAGAATGTAAACAGCGAGCTTCAGGGGCAAAGGAACACCTGCATGACGGCGACACACATTCCCTTCATGCTAAGCATTTAATGACTTACATTAAACAGGCCATCAGTGCCAGCTACTGATAGCCAGACAGAGACCTGACACACACTCACGCTTTAGAATCACTTTTCAAAGTCACACCACTTCCTGATGTGTGTGCTTTTTAAAATAAATCACCAGATGCAGAAGATGAAAACTGTGATTGAGCTAAAGCAGGAGTCTGCCGTCTCGGTGTCATCCTCATGCTAATTTATGTTTACAGACAGCGGGGTGTGTATATAATAAGTGTGTATTCCTGCACGCTGTGAAAGCTTCGGGTCAGTGGGGAGGAGGGGGTTTAGGATGTGGAAGATTTGCAGAGAATCCTGTTCTCTCTGAACCCTGCACAGTCTGCAAAGCTCCCTGCAGGATGTTGCTCAGGAGCCTTGTCTATACCAATATTTTTAAAAGCATATTTTTTTTCCCTCTCTGTGTTTTGGCCTCATATCCACATCACAAAGGCATTTTTTGGTCAAGTTTTTCGAAAAAAGCCTCAAAGGTGGACATATTGTAAAATTCACAAATTTGTGTACACGGGAAAATTGCGTGTTGTCACAGTATCATCCTGTACATACCGCTATTGCGGTTTTGTGTGTGTTATGGATGTGCTAGGATTCATGTCATGGCTGTTGACCAGTTTTCACTTTGTTTAATTATTACACCCTCAATACGCTACTCTTGACGTTATTCTTGAGGAGGTCGACATAACAGTTAATTGCTGCACGCTTATGTGAGTTTTTTCAAATCATTATTGCATGTTCATGGAGCCTAAATGGAAACTGATTTATGTACTACAGTTGCCTGTAAGAAAATGGTCACATGATACAGTCTCATCCAAATGTTTTACAAATGCTAATTCGTTTTAAAAGGAAATGTGCACAATGCCATGTTTCTCACCTCCCATATTCAATTTTTAATAATTGACTAAAAAGTGGTGCACCATGTTTAAAATTCTTGGCCAAAATTCTTGCCATTTTGGATAGAAAATTAACCCTTTACTGCACATTGTTGCCATATGGCAACAATTTACAAACTACCCCCCTAATTTTTTTTTTTTTTAATTTTGAAATATATTTTTATTTCTTGAACTAATTCAAGTAATAAAGATCCATAAAAAAATAAATAAATAATTCATGTAGTAGAGGGTTAAACATAATCTATCGAAATAGATTTTTTTTATATAATTGCATGAATTGTAATTATTTGTTTAGCTTTTTTATGGTCTTGGAAATTAAAACAATAATAATTTGCTAAGTAATGCTTTATCTTTTTTTCAAAATCCTTTGAAAATGTCCTTTTTTTGAACCAGTCCTTTGAATAGGACATTTCTCTATCCATTTCTCATTTCTTGCTAGCCCTGAAGCAGAACTGTTGTTAGCTGTAACAGCTGGATGAAGTGGAGCCACTTGACAGAAGGATGGTGGGGGAACCTTTGTGACTCTGTTAAATATTCTGAAAAGGAGCAACAAGCTCACGTCATCGAAAGGATACCAGCCAAAAACGCGAAGTCAGACAAGCTGGAAAACACCGTCATCATTTATTCCAAACAATCTGCTTCCAGATTAGCCTTTAACTCATCTCCTCTATATCCATACGCCAAAAGACATTAGCGAAATTTGTCAAATTTTTTGTCATTTCCATTTATATTCTTATGCGCACGTTCAAAGGTTGCATTAAACAGATGGGATGGATGAAGAGTACCCACTAGAGACACCAGGCACATTCCATCAAACATACCAAAGTAAGTGACCCTGAACAATGTACACAGCGTCCCCTGCTGGTGCCTCTGTGGGTCAACCATACAGCCAAACACATAATAACTCATTTAATTGCATCCCAAGTTATGTATACACACTTTATTAGACACGCCTACCTCGTATGTCCACCTTGTAGGGCTGTTCTCAACCCAGCATTGACACTGAGGTAGCTAAAAACAAACCCATTCAGTTTGCTCTAAAAATGACAGGAAGGTTAATTAAGTAAGGAATAAAACATTTGAGGGCATGCTGTTATAGGAAAATAATCCACAACTGGGTGGTGTGATATGCTATGCAGTTTTATTTATTATTCTGTTTATACATACAGATGGAACTTGAAATAAGTTAGTTCCTGTTGTCACTTACATGCATTATAGCAGCTATAAATAGCCATTCCCTCACCAGCCTCTCTTTTCTCGTTCTCTTGAATTTAATAAACAACTTGTCATTTTACCAAGAAAAAAAAATACAAAGCATCCTCGAAGGTTACAGGTTTACCTCTAACTGTTACGAAGTGCTAACACTGGAGACTCCTTCCATAATAAATAAACATCTCGTCACAGAAGAATTCATCAAATCAACAATTGGATGTTTTTCTTTGTTAACACTTTTTTAATCCATTTATGTGAAGCGTCCTCCATACAAGTTCCTATGTATAACCTGTTATTATAGGAAAATAACATATTAGAATAAGAACATTAATGTAAACCTGTGATTTTAAGCTGCACAACTGCCAGAGCTGCTGTTATAGCAAATTAATCAACACCTTCTGACCAATCACATTGCAGAATTCTAATACAGCTAGATGTTGAAAGTAGTAATGCTGAGAGGTGGCAAGCTTTCGGTGAGTGATGATTGTAGTGTGCCGTTTCAGACAAATTGTCTTCTCCTGTGTCTTGAGGAAATTTTCATCTTTCTGCTTTCTGGTACGTCTTTTGTTAAAAGAACTGTATAAATGATATTAAATTGTATTGAATTATGCAGTGGGATGAAATATCATGCCTTTAGGGATGTGATGCAACACAGCAGACAAAACAAGAAAACTGTGTATACGATTAGACAGAACAGGAGCAATATCAGGAGAAACAAAACAGAATTAATGTAAGAAGATAAGCAATCTGACTGTGCAAACTGAATCATAAGTCGGAGCATATAAACGGAACACCATATAGAATGAATAGATGTAGTAAACATATGCAGTGAATGAGAAGAGTACAGAATGGGTATTGTGCAGTACGGTGCTGATGTGGGTAATAGTAATGTAAGTAAGTAATAGGATGGGGATGTTATGGTACCGATTGCCAGATGGCATGAAAGCGAAAAGTCTGACTCCAGTTCATAATCAACACTTACTACTGCAACCCTGACCAGGCGGTTACTAAGGATTAAAGATGTAATCAAATACAGATGCATGGCTTAGTGGTTAGCACTGTTGTCTTGCACCTCTGGAGTTGTGTGTTCGAATCCTGTCTACCCTGCATGCACAGAGCTTGCATGCCCTCCCTGTGCCTTGGGGGCTTCCTCCGGGTACTCTGGTTTCCTCCCCCAGTCCAAAGACATGCATTGTAGGCTGTATAGTGTAGCATTGGTGTGTGTGATTGTGCCCTACAAGGGGTTGGCACCCTGTCCAGGCCCCCACCTTGTGCCCCGAGTCTCCTGGGATAGGCTCCAGGCTACTCCATGACTCTTTGTAGGATAAGCATTATGGAAAATGGATGGATGACTTGAAGATGAGGAACTGTCAGAGTCAGAATTCACAGCCAGTGCTGGCATTTTTGGGGTTCTGTGTCACCAGTGTTTTCTAGCGTTAGGGTTCATATTTAATTAAAAAAATAATAATAATTCTGGGTTCTGCGCCCACGTTGGGGTTAAATCCGAATACAGATATTTTAAACTCTAAATAGGTACAGTACAGATGATGGCATTGTGCTACACTCCTACTAACAATCCTGTAAATAAATTGCGCAGCGCTGCACATTCATGTTAATGAACATGGTCTTTCTTTGACTGATGAGCTTCATATCTGACCAGTCGCTTGCACAAATTTTCTTTGTTGCGTCCTGCATGATACCAGCCCCGATGCGTACCTCTAATCTCAACCAGATGCCTTGGGATCATTTCTGGGAAGCTTTTGTGGAAAGAAAAAAACAAATTGTGTGCCTCTTTTCAAATCTGTATTTGTGTCCGTTTAGAAGACGTTATCTGTTCAGTCGTATTCGGGTAGGTCCTTAATAGAAATCTCACTTGTAGATTATACAATAAAAAATTAACTATGTTCACTTGTTTTGAATGATACTACTTATACTAAGTATATTTTCAATGAAAACGCTTGCATCTAAAGAAGACTACACGTTTTGGTTCTACAGATGGCCATCTTTCCCTGAAGAGAAAATCCAGATAAAGCTGCACATTCCTTCCTGTATAAGCCTCTCAGCTGTGTAGAATGGGCTCCTTATTAGTAGTGACATGCTCACTAATGGCCCTTAATGCTCACAGCCGCGTGAGTCGCAAGGCCAGAGGTCTGGACCCCCATCTCTTTAGCTCTGTGTTGGGACAGTCTCTATAATGGCCAGATCTCATTTTCTCTCTAAGAACTGCTTTAATCCCTTTCTTCTGTTTGGTGTATCCAACCCTGACACCTCTCTCTGTGTGCGGGGTTAAGATGGGTGGCTGAGCGTTTCAGCTTGACTGATGCCAGACATGGGGGCGAAGCCATGCACAGGGAGAGTCGACGTGGAACGCGGAGCTGAGTGATGGAGAGGCTGAGCCAAAAAGCACAGCGTCTGCGCCAAAAAAGCATTTCTAAGGATGTGCTAAAAGGCCAAGACGATTAGCGGTGCATTAGTCATTTGGAGCGCATGTGTACTGTATGTAAAAATCTTCCCAGTCAGCCGGATTGAGGAACTTGGCATGCTGAGTATGACGAGGAAAAGGTTTTGCATAATTGTTGACTTTGAACATTTTGTTTTTCATCTTCACAGCGGCACACCAGCAGTATTTACAAATGCAGCGTGCGGGAACGAGAGGCAATACAAAATGCATATGTTTTGTTGAAGTAAGCATTTTTCAGTAGTTTGTGTCTTCTAACAGTGATAAAGTCACACAAATTACAGCTGAAGTAACTCTATATTGCAAATCACCTCTTTAGCATAAGTGTCTCTATGCTGTGGCTGTTCATATGGATTAAGGAGAAATTTCATAAAATGACATAAAAGTACAGTTTCAGCAACATTACACTCTCTGCAGATAATAAGCAGAGATTTCCATGCTATTTTGGGAAACAAATCACTCATCAGTGCAAGAAAGTATTTTACTGAGACAACATATCAAAACAATAATTTGGTAAAAAATCTAATTTACCTCTTTTCCATTTTTTTCATTAACAAAGACACGCTTACTGATTGAAGTTTGCTTTTATTTTGTTTTGCACTGAAGCTACTAGGATTATAGTTTGGCCTAGTAGAATCTTAACTTTGGATGTTGTACGTGCATAACATAATTTTAATACAAGTAAAATTATTTAAAAAAAAAAAAGGTTACAATTGATAAAAGCCGTCTAAACACAAGTGCCTACAAACTTCAGTGGGTCGTCTTTTTTTCCAGAATCCTAAGTTTGTAAGTTTTAATTTCCGTAAACCTAACTTTAACCCTTTACTGCACATTGTTGCCATATGGCAACAATTTACAAACTACCCCCCTAATTTTTTTTTTTTNTATTTCTTGAACTAATTCAAGTAATAAAAATCCATAAAAAATAAATAAATAATTCATGCAGTAGAGGGTTAATTTTGCATGCAAAATTGTAAAAAAAAGTGTTAAAAATTATTAAAACTTGTCAAGACACCAACAATTTAGCCTTCAAAGTCATTAGGGGGGACTTTTTTTGGAAGCTGTATATGTGCTCCGATTTCCATACATCTAAACCAAGCACTATGCCTATAGGTGTCATTCATGCGAAAAATGTGTATCATGAAAGTAGTAACATTTTGGCCTGCACATCTCTGCGCATTGTTATCTGTAACTAACAGTAAATACACTCCCACCTTTCTACACTTGCTTCAAACAACAGCCTTATGCTACAATCGTTAATTTGTTGTGTGGATAGTATGTACTATGTTCAAAGTGAAACTATTTTAACCGGTTCATCACTTCCAGCTTTCTTCCTGTCAATTTTGGGAGGCGGGACCTAGTGGGCAGAATACCACACTACCAAAAAAGGAAGAAAAAAAAAAGATTCAATGTGTTAAAGATGGCGACCACCATAAATACCATTCCAGTCTTCCCAGTGAAGTTTTATCCATGTTTACAGATGATACTAAGTCCCACATCAGCAAGTGTGTGTAACATCACTGAAGAACTGGATGTGCTTTGAGGCTCATATTTAGAAGTTATTTTTGGTGAGATACTATTTTATTACTGTTTAGCTTCAGTTGCGTCATTGTTCCAGCACAAAGCCGGACATGAAGTATGTTTTGTCTGATTTACTACATTAGTGGTGAAACATTTGATTCTTTGTAAAATTATTACTTTGTGCAAAATGCTACAACACATTTTTTTTTCCAGCAATAGTGAACAGGACTTGCAAAGCAATTTAGGTTTTTATATAAGGTCACCAGGCTTTTATCCTCTTTTTTGTTGTAAAATCTCTGGCAAAAAGATCAGCCTATGTAATTGTATGAAAAGCACAGCTGTGTAAGCCTGTTCACTGAGGTGAGTAAAGAGAGGAACCAATCTGTCGGACTTTAAGGAAGAGCTTAGCGTCACAAAAAAGAACAGAAATCACTGGTGGCAGATCAAAATAAGGGTCAAAACCTTTGGAAAAGAGGAGTCGGCTCCTACAGATTCACCGCAGAGGTGATGTTTCCTGCCCAGTGAGATGATAAAACTGCAAATCAGAAGTTCAGTCCAGATTCTCAGGCACTGTCATGAACACTGAGTGTCATTTCACAAGTCTGCCCTCACATGAATGACGTGAGTGAGCTGAGTGAGCGTGGTGCAGTGTGAATCTGTTGAAGCCTCATGGGAGTGGGGGTGTATAAATCATGATCATTCATTCATTACTCTGATTAAGGCACTGCAGGGCTTTAATGAGTCATGTCTATCAAGCCGAGGAGTACTGTTTCACGCGGATTAGACATGAAGCTAGATGTATAAGTGTGAGAGGACAGGGCAAGCACTAAGGTCAAAGAGCACTGAGGTCTAGTGGTCAGAGCCAAGGTCAGTGGGTTAATGAGTCAGTAGTCCTACAGGGACTATAGATCATTGCATTTGGAGCCTCTGAGGTCAACCACCAGGTCTGTTAGGAATCAAATTTCCATCACATTTACATAATTGAAAGCAAAATAGATCTACATTTAGTTACCTAATACATTTTGGCTAAATCCTTCATGTATGAAAAGGGGTCTAAAATTAGGCTTTTCATTTTGGCATAATTAATGTACCATTCCTTCATCTTCAGTAACAATGTCTTTATCCTGGTGGATCCAGAGCATATCCCAGGAATACTGGGTGTGATACAGGAACATATGTGGGATGGGATGTCAGGCCATCGCAGGATACCCTGCAAACACACATTCACACATTCATTCGCATCAAGGGTCCATTTAGAATAGCCAATCTGTGTTTTTAGGTGGAAACCTGAGAACCTGGAGGAATTCCATGCCAACAGGGGAGAACGTGAAACGCCACACAGAAAGTAAGCTGAGGATCATACTGGGTTATCTGGAGCTGTGAGACTGCAATGCTACCTGCTTTGCCATTGCACATTTTCATATATATTTTTTAATTATATACCATTTTTTAATACATGTAAACAATTAAAATAAGTAAATATCCTATGTGTCCTAAAAGTCACATGTAAATAATTTATTTCCAACAGACTGGAGACACACTTTTTCTGTGGCTGCATCTTGAATGATGATGCAGTTGGGCCAATAATGCATTATGCTGGATGGTTCTTTGGTTGAAGCGGTCTTGGGTTTTTCTCTCTGGTGGTAACCTCAAAGCATGTACACTATATGGCCAAAAGTTTGTGGACACCTGACCAATCACATTCATATGTGCTTCCTGAACATCCCATTCCAGATTTATTCCCCCTATACTGTTATACTCATTTCCACTCTTCTGGGAAGGCATTCCACTAGATTTTGGAGTGTGGCTGTGGGGATCTAAGAGCTTAGTGATGTCAGGCACTGATATCAAGGTGAGGAGGCCTGGGGTGCAGTCAGCATTCCAGTTCATCCCAAAGGTGTTCAGTGGTGTTGAGACCAGGGCTCTGTGCAGGACACTCGAGTTCTTCCACTCCAACCTTAAACACACCATGTCTTCATGGAGCTCGCTTTGTGCACAGGGGCATTGTCATACTGGAACAGGTTTAGGCCTCTTAGTTCCAGTGAAGGAAAACTGTAATGTTGCAGTAGACAAAGACATTCTATACAATTGTGTGCTTCCAGCTTTGTGGCAACAGTTTGGCGAAGAACCGAATATGGGTGTGATGGTCAGGTGTATGTGGAATAGTGTATATGGAATCCTACACACCTTTCAGAAAATGTCCACTTAGAACCTTGATTGATGCAACAGAGGTGATATAAAAAAAAACCTTAGTTAAAGACTACTAGACAAATATAAAGGGTTCTAAGGAGACAATGGCTATGTTTACCTGCACATCAATATTCTGATATTAATCGAAATATGGCAATAGTGCTGAGTCATGTAAATGCCGCAATCCGATTGCCCAATTCAGATTAAGACAATATTCTGATTCCCACCCTTGGAATATATTTGTTTTAATCAGAAATTTGTTGCATGTAAACACCTTATTCAGAAAATCCACTGAAAGGAGATATATGCGCATGCTCGGTTCGCATGGTATTGTGGGTGCTAAAAGATGTTTAGCTGTAGGCTAGGTATTTAAGAATGGCAACTCAGGCATACTTACAACAACCATGTATACAGGAATATTCCTATGCCTGTACGCATATAAACATCTCATTCGGAATACGGCTGCAACCCAAATATAGACCTTAAATGGAATTTGATGTGCATGTAAACCTAGTCAATGTTTCAAAAATAACTACTCAACAAGTGGATCCAGTTGTTACAGATTCATTTTTGGTAGTCCACAAAATCCTGTAGGATTTTTAAACTTTTGTGGTGCAATTGCACCTTTACATCTTTCAGACAGTTCTTCAAGTAGAAATGGTTTTATCCAGAACTGCGAACCATCCAGATAACCCTGGAGGAGCCCTTGCTTTGCTAAGAGCATATGTCGTGAGTATATATTGTTTACTCTTAGAAAAATGGGTCACTCCTTCATACTCTGAACTCCAAAAGATTCATCATATTATGCTGTAAATGAGTTTGGAACCCTCTCTTATATGGAAACACTCAGTTGCAGGTTTCTTCATAAAACCTTTAATAGTTACCAGTTAAAAGCAAGGCTAAGGATGATGAAGTGAACAGAAATTCTCCATGTTTGTTTTTTTTTCCTGAAAATGTGGAGCGCAGTAGCTTTGAGGATGGATGCAAACAAACTAATGCACCATGTGTATTATCCCTGAAACCATGGCAGTCCCATTATTTTTTCTGTAAAAGCAGGGCTTCGGTGAGATTTCAAACATTATAAGCCCCATCTTGCACTCTCAGTCCTCTTCTCTCTCGATCTCTCTGAGCCTAATCCAAACATCTCTCCATCGCCTGGCGGCCAGGAGTCTGGGGATGCAGTCTTTTCTCCCCCGCTTCCATTTCTTTAGTGCAGCTCTTAAAAGCTCAGGCAGTGCTCTTTGTACTCTGAGGAGCCACGCAACCATCCCTCTTTCTCTCTCTCGTTCTCATCCCAAACTCTGGTCAAAGCTTTAGGCACATTTACATAAGCAGCTGTTGTAATGTCGGACCTAGTAGGAGGAAATTCCACTGGCAGGATGGCAGGATTTGAGCCCAGATGAAGCAGGGAGTACCATCAGCACTAATCCTGCTCATTTCTACACATGGCCACTCACTTCTTCTCACTTGTGTATACGCCGGTATGCAATAAAATAACTATAACTAAAGCTCAGACTAAATATTTATGTAGTCCATATGATGTAATGGAGAAAGACCAGCTGAAAACTGAAGAAAATTAGTGAAAACCTGGTGTGTATGGGTGCGGAGGACGACTCGGGAGGCAGGCTGAATTTCAGCAGAGTCAAATACTCAACAAGAAAAGCAAACTAACAGAAATGCAACCCAAAAGGGGCCATCACCAGCTTGTGGCTTTTGGCTTGTTCAAGGTCAAGATTATGCTCTGTGCGTGTGTGTGTGTGTGTGTGTGTGTGTGTGTGTGTGTGTGTGTGTGTGTGTGTTGCAGTCTTCACCAGCTATGCCACTCTCTCTCTCTCTGGCTAACAGCAATCAGTGAAAGCACGCTGGCAGTAATAAGACAAAGGTGAGAATCATCACGCCTTACCTGCCGGTTCAACCCACTTCCTTTCCACCAGCAGCTGACTCTCAACGACGCCCCTGCTGCCACAAAGACCTTTAAAAAAATTCAATATACTGGAAACATTGTTGAGGATTTAACATAGAACCTTATGGGTTTCCCCTAGAGAAGCAAACCAGAGAACCATGAAGAGTCCTAGATTTAGTCCTTTGTGTATGGTAACTATGTTTATAACATAGCGCTGTTGAATACTAAATCTCACTGGTCTTTGACTGGAGAAGGTGTGGAGAAGGCCTCATTACTGAATGCTCCACATAAACAGATTAAAAAACAAACATATATAATTGTTGATATGGTGACGTTCTCTGTGAGAAGATGCTTATTTAACATTTATGATAGGAGTCTTCAGTGTCAATGCTTCAGAGGTAAAGGAAACGGCTGTTTATAGCTGCTATAACGAAAGGAATAACAGGAACTAAATTAATTAAATGAAACTATAAATTACATTTATACTACGGCATCTATTACCATGGGAACTACATCATACTCTTGACCACAACATTATCATGCTTTTTTTTTAATTTTCGAATGTTAACTGACATGTTAGTAATAGTAAAATTACTCCATATTTACTAATTATAATTGTAACATACTCCATTAGGAATGAGTACATCAGAGGGACAGCTCATGTTGGACGTTTGGGGGACAAAGTTAGGGAGGCCAGATTAAGATG
>CM074959.1:11672963-11690263 GCA_037577455.1 Pangasius macronema | reverse complement strand
AAGATAGGGATAGGTGGAGAGTGATGATTCGCTGTGGCGACCCCTGAAGGGAAAAGCCGAAAGAAGAAGAAGAATAGTTACATACTCCATACTAAGCATGGTATACATAACCTTGGTTTACAAGCCGTAGTTTACTTTTTCACCAAAAACATGGCTATCATGGTGTTTTGTTTTAAAACAAGACATAGAGACACAACTTTTCAGACATGTAGCCTAAAAGTGTGTCTTTAAATGAACAACAGCGCCTAAAATTAAATTGGATAGCCAGTCATAAAACTATATTGTACGAGCTATAAAAGTAATGTACTAACGTACACTTTAAAAATAAGGTATATAATTTATGCAAAAAAAACTGACAGTGCAATTTACATCCACTTTATTTGAGTTTTAAATTAGTATACTATATTTCTCAAAATTTCAAATCCATCCGAAATGAATTAGGTCAAAGTACTCAAACTATGTGTAAATTAAGGTCAACTTTATTCATTATAGCATGGGGTTAAATTTACTCAAAAAAGTGGATGCAAATAGCTGCCTCAATTTGTCTACCACTTTATCCTCATCAGAGTCACGTTGGATCCCGAGCCCATCTCTGTAACAATGGGAGCAAGGCAGGGACACCAACCACAAACATTCGCGCACACATTTGCACACACATTCACCTAGGGGCAATTAAGTGTTTCCAATCCACCAACTGGCATATTTCTGCAATTTTGGAGAATAGTGGAGTACCAGGAAGAACCCCACAAAGACATGGGGAGAACATGCAAAACTCCACACAGACAGTAACCTCTGAAGCGGCAAGGCTACCCATAGCAGCACCAACAGGTCACCCTTTTTTGGGGTAATTCACCATAAATCGAACAGTGTATCTTATTTATTTGTGTAAATTTAAGAGTCTTTTATCTGGGGTTGCTCTTACATAAATTATTGGTCTAAACATGATGAATAACATCTAACAAAATGTATTGCATTTCCCAAAGTGTATATGTTACGCTTAAAAATTCGGTAATAATGCGATAATACCTGATATTACACACTTTGCATGTTGCGTAAAGTTTACACAATTGATTTTTTTATTATATTTACAGGCAGAAGGAATCGGTTTTACTTGGACTTGGAAGACTTGGAAAAGTAAAGTTACACAAGTGCTCTGTATGTGCGCATGGTTCGCATTCAAAGGGAAGATCAGTAATGATGATCCTGTCTTGCTATTCTATTTGGTCATGCAATTAGTTTTGTGTAATAGGTGAAAAATAATTGTAGTTTTTACAAAACCAAAACCACAAATCAGTAATGAATGAACCTCTAAACCAAACACCTTATCCCATGATGTTATCATTGCCTTTTATTTTACAGCTGAAAACAATCGGTCAGTTAGGAACTGAAGGAATCATGAGACACTGTTTCAGCTTAGTGTGGTTACTGAAGGAAATTCCATCAAGCTGACTGTGGAGAGGCACACAAGCCAGCTTTGCACCTTTCTCATTGGTTTGTGATGACTGAGCACAGTCTGCCGATGGCATCGTGTCTGCTTCTCGTTCAGACATTTGTACCAGACCTTACCAGACAACTCAAGATAAGAACTCTTTTACAGATTGTCTGTGATATCAGCTGGGATTGAAATGCAAAACTAATGATGTGTTTCTTAATAGACATGCTCACAGTTCAAGTAGCTAAAGTCCTGAGAACACTGCTGCTACACCAGCTAGCTAAACACTGAAGTTAATTATTTAGCTAGCTAACTTTAATCATTAAGCCTTTGTTTCCAGAAAGTCTGATGGCACAGTGACACTGAAAATGAGAATAATCTCTCAGGAATAAGAAAAGATTTGCACAAGAAAATATACACTATAATTGCACTTAGAATCAAACACAAGCCTCTTTCACGGATTCTGCTATATTAAAAAAAAAAATGTTCGGATTGCAATACAACTCCAAACTTGGTTTAAGGGCGTTTTTGTGTATGTTCTCCCTGTATCCTGGAGGGTTTTCTCCTCCCACCTCCCAGAAACATGCTGGTAGGTGGACTGGCTATGTTAAATGGTCTTACGTGTGAATCAGTGGCAGCTGGTGGCTTTTAAACTCGGGGAAGCACAGGTGACTGTTACTGAAGTATATATCTGTGTGTGTTCTGTTTTATCGATATCATATGTTGGTCTGGCCTCCGGTTTAATTCTCTGTCTCTCCTCATAAATAAAAAACATCAAAAGACCTCCAGAATCAGGTGGATAAAATTAGTGATGTCTGCTAGCTAGTAGTAGTGGCTAGTAGCGGTAGTGACAGCTAGATATCCGGACCTATAAGTAAACATACAAACAAACAAAAAAACACCTTTGAGAGATCTTGTGTGTCTGGACAGGACAAGCCAAGAGTGCACTATCCAATAAATGTTGAGTTTTTTTTTTTTTTTTTGTATGCAAAACCCTGATGGTGTGTTGGGGCTTCAAAGGAGGTTTTCGTGCAGACTGTGCTGTCCACTGAAAACAGCTTGTGTTAAATGAACCAAGAGAGTGATATTGTGAGATATTTGATAATTTGATTAGCTAAAAGTAATGAATAATATAGACACATTCCTACATTTAACACAGAAAATTTCATGAAATTATTGGAGAAGCTGGGTTTTCCATTTAGTTTTAAAGCAATTTTGCCTCTAGTGTGAATCACACACGTACCACCGGACGTTTCCTGAGCACAGGGAAGGTCCCACATAAGAGTGGTGCACGGGTCACGAGGACTCTTAGGCTCTGGACCTACCATGACTCTGATTAAAGGGATTAAAGTGGTTACTGAAGGACGAATGAATGAATGAAATGAGTGACTTTGATTTGTCCTAAAAGAGTTGTCCTAAACTTTCTACCTCTGAAGTTGAAAAAGAAAGTAAATGAGTGGCATTGATAATGAATCTGAAACATGGTGAATATGAGCTCATTTGAAACCACTAAAATAGGCCTGTGTTTCACAGAGCAGTTTGTTCTAGCACAGTTCAGAGCCTGGTGACTGCATCGCTTTCAGCCCTTCATGACAGATTATAATTCTGCTTCAGAAGCTATTCAGCAGCCCTGCCTCTTTCTCTGATGTAGTGTGTGACGGAGGGTCCTCTCATCGAGTGTTTACTCTCATTTGAAACACTAACAGGGAATGAATGTGTCCCATTTGCCCAGTGTCGAGACTGATGTGGTTGTGCTCATGGCACTCACAGCTCATGATGGACCATCTGCTACACATATCTATCATCCATACACGGCTCACTCAGCGTGACACGGCTAATGAATAGCAGCCAGAACCAAAAAAAAACAAGCTGTGTGTGTGTACGTGTTGTAGGAATATGACTAAGTACTTATACTAACAAGCAAGCCTGGGTAAAACATGATGAATATCACTCCACACAATGCAAGCTAATTAACATAAAGTCAAACATGCAGCGATGCGAAGGGATAATCGTTCATTTGACAGTCGATGCACACACCCTTGGTGCGTTCCTCTGTGTTTTAATGAACGTGCCAGTGACAGGCTCTGGCTAAGGTTTTGGAAAATAGCACCAGGTGAATATTTAGACGTGTTTAGGGTCAACATCACCGTCACTGCCGCACACACAGTGACCAGCTCTGCCCTCAGGTCTAACATCATTGTTCATTACCATGCGAACAGCTTGCACAGGCCACAGTAGTCACATTAGGGAAGTTACAGCTCTCCATATGAGGAGGTTAAGAGATCAACATCAAGTTAGAAGATATATCATCTAATACAGATATGAGTGAGATGTTGGGAGCACATTCCTGTCAGTGGTTGGGATTGGGGGAAGGACATGAGTGCATGACATATAGGATAACTTCATACTGTATATCCTATTGAATCCTGTCTTCATTTTTATGGTTAATTTAGATTTAACAAAAAGCACCAAAACACCAAGCTGGAAACACAATGATTTAATGGTGAAGATTGTAGTATTATCTGTCCAACAAGATTTCTTTTATTGTATTGTTCTGTTAATCTTTTTCTCAAACATTTTTAATAAGTTTATTCCAGTAATTAGGGAGCTGAAAAATAACCTACCAGCTGGCAGAGGTGGTGGAACAGGTTGCCCAGCTTGACCTGTGTTTTGGCAGCTGGTAGCTTGTCAGATAAGGCTGAAATTTTAAGCAGGATAGTTTGTTATTTTTGGTCTAGATTTAGTTTTTTTGTGGGAATGCAGAAGGTCAGAAAACTGAATTAAGATTATTAAGGGTTTTATAAACAATATAAACAATATAACACTGACGATTTTGAAGTACAGTTATAACATGAATGTCTGACAGTTGAATTCTGAATTCAGCTGAAATCTGAAGCTTGTTGAGGGATCTGGAGCTGATACCTACATGAAGGAAATTACGATTATCCGTATAATCCAATAAGGAATTCAAAAACAGAACACGAGAGACAGGACCCAAGCAACATTACAAAGGCAAAAGTGAGAAAATATAACCATGGAACTAAAAGATTGAGAAGAAAAGAGTACAACTACTGGTTATTGACACGGTAGTTCTACCTCTAAATGTCATCAATAAGTCCTGACTAGAATTAGTTACTCTCTAAGGAGTTTCCATATTTCAACCCCTCTCTGAGAGGGAAGCCCTCAATTTATATCACCTTTAATGTGCAACCAAAGAACCATTTAGAGTGTTAGATTTAACCTTTTTTGCACAGAATATGGGGTCTTATCACTACTAGGCTGCTTTTACACTTATATGATTTAAGAAAAAGCATTTACCATCAGTTCTTGTATTATTCTAATCTGTAAGACACGTTTTTATCAGTTTTAGATCTTGGAAATTTCCCGTTGGTTTAATGTATAAAGGCTTCGAGATTTAAATTTCTTTTTATAGAGTTATCACTCATCACTATTAGGGTGCTTTTCCAGAAAATGTGCTGTCTGGAGTGTTTTTTGGGCTACGAAAAATAAAAGCGGCTAACACTTGACGTGTACAGTGTAACGATAACAATACTCTCAACAGTTCAAGCTAGTATCAGCTAACTAACCAGCCTAGCTTGCTCGCTAGATTAGATTTATCATTAATAGTAATGCAGATGAAGAAAGTCAGGCAGAAAATCAAGAGAGTTTGAGCTGCTTGTGCAACTTGGATATATGCAGCTACAGTTAAAGTGGAACATCACATTACATACCAGTGAATGTCGCTAACATATGCATGGTGTTCTTTTTAGTTACTTTTCAATGTTGGAATATTGGCAGTGTCATATTTTCCATTCAACATGTCGTAAGTCTCCTCATATTTATTCACTAACAAGACTACTTTGTCCTCTGTGTTTGTTTTTCCTCATTTGCCCCTCCAAACTTGTGCTTGCTTGACGTCACTTGGTGTTTTTTTTATAACTCTAGTTATAGCTAACTTCCCATTGGGTTATATGCAAGCCGCTGAGAAAATGGCTAGTTTGAAAGCAGCTTTGCCACTTTTTTTTCTCCACATAACTTCCTATTTGAAGACATTGCTTACTTTCCAGCAGTTTAGTTATCAGATTGTGAGAACACAAATAGTAAGGTGTAATTCACATTACATAAAATAATTGTTCAGATCTCATAAAGATATGGCTTTTGATAAACCTCTAAATGCCATAGGACCCTGATTCTGTCCCTGGTCACTTCATATCCTTTGCCAGTCACCCGTCCCTCTCCCCCAGTCTCTCTCAGGCTCAGTTCTGTTAATCACTGCAAGCAGGAGGCAATCAAAGGCAGCACAGGAAACCAGACGGCCTGTTATTGCTGGCAGCCTGTGCCACACCAGTGTTTTAATATTTATTCACTAAGCCCCTCATACCACATAAATCACACACACACCGAGGTGAAGTATGGACACATACTCCATTACACCAACCACTAACAGCCTTTGACTTTTTCCAAAGCTAAATACTTAGTAAGGAATGGCAGGATTGATGCTATCAGGACTGCCAGGAAAAATCTGCTTGGCAAATCAGGAACGAGCTAATAGGTGCACAGCCATCAAGGAAAAAGGAAAGGGAAGTGTTTTAACTTACTGCTTAGATATGGACAGCTTTAGGCTGTATCATTCTGAACAGCATATTTCAGCTGCCTGCTTACTCATGCATACGGTAAAAGATTTGATACGATCTAATGTCATTTGGAGACCTAATGGGTATATGGATATTATGGATTTGCCCACAATTCATTTTAGGAAATCGAATTCATCTCAGATTAATATAGTGAGTGCCTTCGGGTCAGATGTAATGGTACAGAAGTCCCTAAGTGCAGTTGTAAGTGCGGTGAAGAGCTGAAACCGACCTCACTGATTAGATAGATCTCATCTCTCAGCTCCTCATCTCTCTCTTTTTTCCAGGTCAACTGAACCACTGATCATCATTCCACAGAGTCACTCCAAACAATTTCCTACCCTCAAACCCCACAGGATTCAGATACTCCATTCTATCACAGGGAAGGCCAATCCATCTGATCCATCTCCTAATTGAGATGTCATGTTTATAGCTGAAACAGAAGAAAAGTACGAGTCCTAGCACAGTCGGAAAATTTTCCTTCAGAACCTTCAACGATTCAAGCTAACATGTTCTCAAATGTTTAAAAATTCCATGTGATACTGAAAACATCTGTCATCTTAATACATTTAACCAATGATAAATTCGAGAAAAGTGTAAGGAGTTGATCCCAACCCACTTCATATAACATATATAACATAGTGTTATGTGCTGCACATAAGACCCGGAGGCAAGAACATACATCACTTAACAAATCCAAGATAAGATTAACTAACGTATGCCAGATTTACTAATCAGGATAATTCCAAACAGACTAATTTGGCTTTTCAAGCAGTTTGAGTTGTTTGAGATAACTCTCACTTTTTCTTGCACACAGGTTAATGTGGCTCTGATGTACAAAATCTGAGCCAGGAAATCATAATGCTTGCACAACATTTCACTAGTCTGTGCTCAAATTGCTGTTTTGAGTTGTTAGTTAAATATGCTTTTGGCATGCATTTGCTATGTGTTGCAAAATAAAAACGAGAAGTATTAGTACACGTACATCAAGTGTATCCGTATCAAGTTAATATATTACGTTGTCAGGAGTTACTATGAGTGGGTGTCAGTGGCAATATGTCTCACATCATATCCCCATGCAAACACTTTAATTAAAACATTCTCTCTATAGACATAATTCCATAGCAGAGACCTGTGAACTCTACTTAACCCATAAGCTGCTTGTTCTAATTGTTTTTCTTCATGTGAGAGCAAAATGAACCAAAATACTGAACGCTGTAATTAATTCAAGGTCTCACAATAACCATAACATGACCTCGTTCTAGTAATTGTGCAATATACTTAGTATTATATGCAATAAAATGAAAAAAAATGCATGTTATTTTGTTGATATACTGTATAGTGCTTCTGAATGCAACATCTAATCTTGTCTAAGTGGAATAGGCTGCTTTTGAGCAAGTTTACAAGAGTTTTACAGTATCTGTAAAGTATGTGCTACATCCAAATCTGCTTGACCAGCAATAATAAAACATGCCTTGCGACTGATTTGGCCTGCTCACATTTTTTTTTGGCTGTGCCTGGCAAATCTTGCTGTTCACAGAAATTATGTTAGGTCCATTTGGTTAAACGTGATTTGTTAATAAATTATGAAACTTATTGGTCATTTCTCTTCATCTCTGTCGGGTGAAACAGAAATCAATATAGATGCCGGAAGAATTGACAAGAAGCAGGTGGAGCAGAGAGGGAAAGGGCATGAAAAAAAAAAGCTCTCCAAAAGGATGCTGCAAAATGCAGCAAAATGGCATTTTTAAAGTAAATTCAAGTGCAGGTCAGTCTGATCTGCCAAAACATAGATAAACATATGTTCTCTAATTAGGCTGTATTAATCTAATAAATTAGTAGTGTAGTTCCGACTAGAAATGCATGAAAAAACAAAGGTATCACTTTCACAATAATTCTTTTATTATAGCAAAAAATAATGCAATTTATGCTTTTCTTTAGAGATACACTCACTATCCGGATTATTAGGAGTGCCATTCTAAGACTGAGTAAAACTGTGCATTCACAGATGCTTTTCTGCTCACCATGGCTGTAAAGAATGTGTGTTTGAATTACTATAGACTTTTTGTCAGTTTTAACCAGTCTATCCATTCGACTTTGACATACTTTGTTTCTACTCTTAGAACTACTACTCACTGTTTTTATTTTGTTTGTCTATTTTTCATACCCTTCTGTGTAATCTCTGTAGATTATTGTCCATAAAACAGGAGCAGTTTCTGCTCAACCACACTTTCTTGCACCAACAATCATGTTGCTGTCACAGTCATTGAGACACATTTTTACCACATTCTGATGTTTGAGTTTAACATTAACTAAAGCCCTTGACCTGTGCCTACATGATTTTATTCATTGAGCTGCTGTGTTTGGTTTTCATCAAACATGGTGCTGTGTATGATGACCAAACATCTCCACCTTGGTCTCATCAGTCCAAAGGATACTGCTCCAGAACTTTTGTGGTTTGTTCAGATGCAATTTTGTAACCCTAAGTCATGCTGCCATATTCTTTTTTGGAGAGAAAGGGCATTTTCCTAGACACCCTTCCATTTAATGTGCTTACAGAGACCTGTAGGTCACATGATGTAGCTCATGGGTTGTCCTTTATATCTCTGAGTATTAAATAGTCGGACTTTGGACTGAATTTCCTGGCATGCCCACTCCTGAGAAGATTGGCAACTGTCCTGTAGGCACTCCATTTGTAAACAATCCTTCTCATTGTCGAATGGTGAATTTCAAATTGTTTGGAGATGGCCTTATAACCCTTCCCAGATTGATGAGCAGCAACAATTGCTTCTCTGAGGTCATGGCTGATGTCTTGTCTTCTTGGCATGATGTAGGCACACACCTGAACCAGAACACCAAACTCCCAAAGTTCTGCCTTAACAGGGGTAGTCACACTTCTTGATGAATAGCTAATCATGTGCAGTTCATTAGTAACATATACGACTACCACATAATGACTATTGATTTCCTTGACTGACCTGTTCAAAGTCTGCATTGATTATTCCCAATGCTAGTGCAATGGCTCTGATCAATTTTCCCTCTTTTCTCATCTTCAAAATGCCTTGCTTTTCTCCCACAAACTGCTGTCTGGTCTTCATTTTGGTTTATCCTTTTTAACAACAAAGGCAGTCTTCCCAAGTGAAACCCAGGGCTCAAACCAAGAGCAGACATTCAGAGCTATCAGAGCAGCTATTCAGGGGTATCATCTCATATTCATCTTTTTATCTCAAACCCAAATGTCTTCAGTGTATAACAAAAACAAAAACAAAAGAACTGGTTCAAATACTTTCAGAAGAGAATCTGCCACCATTCTTCTGGAGACTTTGACTGACGCACTCTAGACAAAAAACGTACGTTTTCAAAAACAGACTTTTTACCAGACAATGTATTATACAACGAAGGAAACGTTTGTAAAACTGCAACATTTAATTTTTTTGTTGGATAAGTGATGCTTGAAAATATAGAAGGTTTTTGTGCTGACTCAATAATGCGAAACTTCTGCCAAAAAAAATAGCCAGAAAAAAAAGAATGACCAGACTGGTTCAAGCCCGAAAATAAAGCCTATGGTAACTAAATGAATTAATCAAATGATCATTTTAAATTAATCAAATAATGAACTAATTGGATAATTGCCTGAATGAGCAGGTGTACAGGTCTTCCTACACTGGCTGGTGAGTATGTGTGTGTACTGTACGCATACTGCTGAGATTCAGCAGGAGGGTTGGTGTATCTCGATCTCTAACATCTGTTGTGGACGTCAGTCAAACCCTTGCTTGCTCTCTCTCACTCACTTCCTATTTCAAAAGGAAATATGTCCATATACAGGATCAAACAATGCCTCTCAAAAATTGGTCCACGATAAAAGACAACATCAGTATAGAATTCAAATTTGTTTGATTTGCTTGGTTTGAACAACAGAGCCGATAATGCTCTATTGATAACTGTTCAGTAAAACATGCTGCATGTGATATTGTCACGCATCGGCACACTCGGTGTCCATTTTGACTCGTCCGACAGATTGGGAGTCGACCAACTAAGTAATGTGGTCAATCTACCCACATTTAAATAGATGATATGTCGGATCTCTGTGTGCGATGCTCCAAGGCTTGCACAGGCAGCATATGCCTGACAGATGGCCGCTGTAAATCATTTACACCTTATAATATTTTGTAATGTTACATCAGCTTGAGCTTTCTATCAAAGGACCAGGAACAATGGGATGTAACCCTTCTGTCTGTGTGTGTGGGGGGGTGGATCAGCATTTCAATACCTGGATACATTGAGGATGCGTAGATATGATATAGTGGTGATGTACACAGACACAGAGATAGGATTTAAGCATTCTATTGCTCAGCTGGTGGTGTGGCACAGTTAGCTCTTATTCTACAGATTCTATATAAGAAGGAAATGGTGGTGCAGAGAGAATGACGTACACCTAATCTGACGTTTGATGAGATGAGAGGTTGATAAGAGGTTTGAGATGTAGTAAACACTCCAGCTTCATCAATACAGGTGGAGAGGAGCAGGACAAAGAAGCACACCCCTTCACACACCCTCAGACTCAATGCATTCATCTCTCATCTCACACAAACACCTACAAACACACACACACACACACACACACACACAGAGAGAGAGAGAGAGAGAAGCAGATCTATTAATCTGGGATGAGGATCAAGCCTTTGTGAGGAACACAAATGTGTTGTCCCATGATTGCTAGGATGCTGCTGCTGGCCTTGTCCTCTATCTCTTTTTATATTTCAAGTATGAGATTTTTCTCATTCATTATAGTACTCATTCAGACACAGGTATGTGGTAATTTTCCCATTTTCACCCAAACGAACAGTGTTCTTTTACACTAACATAATACCCGCTTCCAGCATAGAGGTCAGATATATATATATTATATATATTATATATATATTACAGGTATATATAATGGCCGGATATTGTCATAGGTGCATTTCAATCCTGAAGCACAGTATCCAAGCAGCAGGAGAGCGAGAGAGAGAGAGAGAGAGAGAGAGAGAGAGAGAGAGAGAGAGAGAGAGAGAGAGAATGATTTGACAGAACAGTGGAGCATATGTATCCTCTGACCACTCTCTTATGAATGTGCTCATTCAGCTACACATGGACACACACTAAACCATTTGGAAGAGTGCACTGCACTGACAGGAGAAAGATGAGTGAAGAGAAGACAGCAGTGCTAGTGAAATCCACCCGAAAGTTCACATCATGGACCACTGGAGAAGACACACACAAACTTTAAAGCGACAGTCCAATCAGAAATCAAATGTACACAATTTCCAGCTCGAATCAAATCTAGTAGAGAAGAGAGCAAAAAGGACATGTTAAGAAACATTCGACAAAGTGTGAAAATGAAAAAGAAAAATGTCTTTTGTATTCAGACTTGTATTCTGTCTAAAAGAAAAAAAACCCTAGACATCAATGATTTCATTTCTTGGATCAGGATTCTTCTTTTGGGTCTTATCCTAAATAGGTGCAATAAAATAATGTAATAATAGGGCAAATACTTTACCATTCAAATCATGTCTTACACGCGGCTCCACTTTCAAACTTTAAGCCACGCCCTTTGCCTGATTCAGATGCTGGTATGAAATGACACCAAACTATGTCCTGGGAAGAAAGTGTTTCATCTTCAAGATTTTGTGCTATACGACTTTATAAATTGACTTTTAAATAACTTTTTAATCAGTAATTAGTCACATTTAAACCAAATTAAAACGTCAGACCGAAGGTGTGAGTAGTAAGTCGTCGAATATTTTATCGAATTGATCCAGCATCTCTTAATTTCTTTTATTATTATTATTTATATTGTGCTCCAGCAGTTACTCATGTGCACAACTTAATGAAGATATAAGATGCTAAATTGAGGTCATGAAACACAAGTGTGTGCATGTGTAGAATGTAAGCCTCTTTTTAACTCACTGTTTTGACTTGGCAAATTAGTATTTTTTAAAAAGCCAAAGTTTTTGTTCATTTGATGCTTATGTAAACAAAACATGCCCACGGTTTGAAGGAGAAGCTGACTGAACACTCATCTGCTACACTTACAGCTCATTTTAAGTTCATTTCTAATTTAAATTTTTTTTCTATTAACCGTAAAGAGACATACTATTAATTCACTAATGTCCTATTTATGTATTTAACAGTCTTTGAATGGCATTTCATTTTTTTCAGTGTATTTAAAATATGACTTATTGTAGTTTCATAAAACTGTCAGACACTGGATTTGATACTGCTCCTCGCTTGAGCTGAAATCACACAAGATAATAGCACTTAAGTCCAAGGTCAGAATCACCCTATTCACTCTTTGTTGGAAACAAAATCTGTTGGAGGTAGGACGTACGTATTGAGAGGGTAATGAAGACTTGTCGAGATAACTCTGTAGTTCCATCTGAATTCTGAATACTGACGTGTTCGATTTCAGTATTATATCCTCACTACGCATGCATAACTCAACTCTGAATATGACCCCTCATCAGCAAGTCTGCTTAAAAATGACTTAGCAGTTTAAGCAATAAACTGGGGTTTATAACATTCTTTTCTTTGTTAGTAATATTAGCCTCATTGCTTTAGCGCAAAACTAAAGAAGCAACCCTTGGGCACAATAATGTCTCAGCTGATCAGCCACATTTGGTATAAAGGGATTTTTTTCCCGCTTCCAGCACCAGACTATCCAACACTGCCACTATTGTCAGGGAACAGAAAGGAGACAGATAGATGAGCTCACAGGCTACGTTATAACGCAGGCTCTAAATACTTCATCAGAGGAAACGTTTGCGCCAGAGCTAGCTGATTTCTGCATTGCCTTTAGAATGGTCTTTAGCATCTTTAGCAAAATGGACACTAAATATGTGTATGTTCTGTGCCATTTTCAACCGGCTAACCTGCCTACGATTTGGGGATCAGTTTTTCTTTAGATGGAATGAGAAATAAATGCATTATAAAAGCAAATAGCCAGAGTCTGGCTTATAACACAGAACGTTGATATAACATGGCTTAGCCTCATGTACTGAACTAATCTGCCTGTCTCATTTGTTTAGACTTCCTGTTTACCTGACGCTAGTAGCACTGACATACTGTAGCGCACTGTATTGATTTACCCCTACACAATCTTCCAGCTCATTGCATCCAGGCCGCAGGAGAAGCTACTACTACTAGGAGATACTACTAAAATGAATGATAGAATTATAGAAATGATAGCAGGAGCACAACCAGAAATTTTTACACTGGGGAGAATGTCCTGGTTGGGCTTAGTGGTTTTATTGGTGGAAATTGTTAAGGGAAAATAGCTCAGAAATGTACAGGAAAAGGAACCGGTTTTATTAAGTCACAGCCCTGTGGAATTGGGGGTTCTGATCAGTCAGAAAGAGTTGAGTAATTTTTTTATAACAGCAGCTCTGACACTAACGCAGCTGTAAATCACAGGTTTATATGAATGCGCTTGTTCTAATACATTATCATTTCTCATACACAGGGAACTGTATGCAGATGCTCCATATAAATTAATTAAAAAAGGTGTGCAATTGTTAATACGGTGACTAAATGCGTTCGTCAAAAGTCATAGTCGTGAAACATTGTAAGTTTCGACATTGTGTCCTTCCTCCTCCTCCTCAAATATGATTTCTCAGTATTTAACATGACAGCTGTATGTACATATAAATTTTTGTTTTTGTTTTTCTTATTAGCTTCAAGAGAAGAAAAAAAAGTTGGTGAGGTAAAGGCTGTTTATAGCAGCTGTAACATAAGTGATAACAAGAACTAACAACAATAAATGTAATTATAAATGGATAAAAAGTATCATTTTTTTTAATGAGTAAAAAATTGTACATACTACCAAATTACTGTGGTATAAGAGGAATAAAATAGCTTAGGTGTGCTATTATTGGAAAACTTAGTTGAAGCCCAACCATTGTCATTGAGGTGAGTGCCGTCCGTCGTAGTGTGGTGGGGTAGCAAATAATAAAAGGTACAACAGCACAGTTAACAAAATTATAACATGCATCATGGAGTCTGGTGTTGGGTTAACTGGCCATACTAGTTGTCTGGCAAAGCTTTACTTCCTATCTTTGTACTTCTTATCCCCTACAAACATTAAAGTGCATTAGGGGTGTTCTTTGCCCAGTTGAGTACATTGTGTGGAAACCAACCAGTTGTAATCAATGTAGGTTTTCATAAGTACTCCTCAGTATGCTATCATATGTGACTACAAAATAGCAAAACTTACAATATGTTATGTATATTGTACGTACAAAATGTAATGAGCAGCTACACTAATCTAAGCTCTTTTCTCACTATGATAAATTAGAGTCTGGAGTACCAAGCTGTAGAATGAAACACAGTACAGCAGGAGAGCTTCACTCACGGCTGATCTTCGTCTGCGTGACTGAGATGGCCAGAAGGCTGACCACACTTCACACTAGGGTGGCATTAGTTATGATCCAGGCCCACTCGGTGAGACTAAACCAGCATGTGAAGTACATGCTCCTGTCTCTATTAGAGCCAGCTATGAATAACAGGACTGTGTGACATTAATGCTGGTTCAGTCATCACAGATTATCGGCTTGTGCTTCCTGTCTGCATGGTGTTGTCTGGATTCTGTGAAGGAAACCTAATTGTGGCTGTGCTTTTTTGTATTCAGGATTTAGTGCTGTTCCCATGCCAACAAAGATGCACTTTCATGGCACATTTTTTCCTCCAGTAAAAGCGCTGGCCATATTTTTATGCTAACATGATGCTGTAGCCATGTCTTTTCCTTTAATTTATGATTATTACTAATAGTAATAGTCATTTGTTTTCTGCATTTAACCCATCCAAGTGCACACAGACACAGTGAACACAAACCCGGAGCAGTGGGCAGCCTTTTTTGCTGCGGGGAGCAGTTGTGGGTTCAGTGCCTTGCTCAATGGTCTCACCTAAGTCATGGTATTGAGGGTGGAGGAGAGCACTATTCATTCACTCCCCCCACCTACAATCCCTGCCAGACTTGAGACTTGAACCCACGACCTTCAGGTTCACCTTCGGGTTACAAATCCAACTCGCTAACCACTATGCCATGACTACCCCCAAAAGTAGTAGTAGTAGTAGTTGTTGTTGTTGTTGTTGTTGTTGTTGTTGTTGTTCCCATGCCCAAGTAGCTTTAAGTAGACTGTATGATTTTCAAAACTGAATGTTGAAAATTTGTTTTTGCGTATGTGTTTCATTACGTGTAACAGGGTTGATCCCCAAGCACAACCGTAATGTCCACCAAGTATTCTGCTTTTACAGTTACAGTATAATTTAAAGATAATGGTCTCGAGATAATGGTCTGGTTTCACTGTTAGCTTCTTTAAAAAAAACAAAAAAAAAACAAGGGCTTCTATTAATGCACCATTTTCCAGCGATGTTCAAGGTCATATTAATGATAGTTCCATCGTAGTAGTGGAAACATGGACTCCCTGTACACACAGTCCCTGAATGCAATGCAGCTATATGACTTAGTTGTCCTGAGTTATGGCATAGACTCATCCAGGCTAGTTAGCGATCTATAAGACGATGAGCGTGATTGATGGCAGTATTACGAAGCTGGTCTATTTGAGCAGAGTGTACAGATGAGGAGGTGAGGGAAATGGACAGACTACAGGACTGAACTGTTGCTGCATTGCTTAGAGTTGAAAAGAGGGCTAAATCCAATGCCACCACTATCAGCAGGTAGAATGGCATTGTGGCTAATGTAGGAAATGATTAACCACAGTGAAAATAGACCAACATGTCGATGAAATACTGTTCACTAAAACACAGAATTTCATTACAAAATAAATCTTGGATGCATGTTAATGATAAAGATTAATATGCAAGTTGTTCAGGGTGGATATTTCTTCATTTGCAAATAATTTAGTAACTTCCCGAACACGACTGTTTTTGCAAAACACGAATCGTCCAATCGATACCCGGTCATCATCACATTCATGGTGCTCAACTTTTATTTAGTAAAATATTCTGCTTAGTGGACATTATTGTTCGGTATTTTTCACACATACATACACATATAAGACCTGCCTCATTTGTACCAAGGTGAAACTTTAATTAGTGCAACAGAAATTGGTTTTAGCTCCCCATTCAACTGGTATCTTGGAGCGTGCAATATAGTACTCAGAAACTGCATAATAATACACTATGTAGAGTAAAAGCATCTTACTTAAATATCTCTGTGTTCCTCACTCATTTGTATTTCTCCTTGTTACTCACCTTGCTTGTGCATTTCATGTACATGTTTTCAGGGAAACTCAGAATTTTAAAACTGACAGCTACTCATTAGCATCATATTCGTAATTGTTTAAATTCAGGTACAAAGCAGAGGATTGGCAGGAGTCAGTTCATCTGTATGTGCAGCCTCGAAGCCTCTAAGGGCTGAGCCACAATGTGAATAATGAGCGCATCTCTCGGTCTGCTCAGGTTAGGCAACTGCTCTGGGAAACAAACACAGATCACAGAGTTATGGCACTCATAAATCTGCATGTGAGGTGTCCATCTTTCTGGCTTGATGCATGCAGAGCTTCCACTACCCATGTGGCCTTTCCAAAGCCATGCCTTCCAGCAAAGTCGGGCAGACATCATGGCAGTGTCAGTGGCCTTACAAATGCATCATGATGCTGGTTATCAGGACAGGCACAGCTGGCTCGGCTCTGCCAGCTCCAGAACGGATTTGCAGCCTCTTAATTAGCCATTGAGCACTCAGGCTCTTTTATTCTGCAGACCATGTGATCCCCTTAATGGAGTCTCCAGCATTTAGCACCATTGTGCTGCACTGAAAAAGGCTGAGCGTGGATCTGCTCCAGCCTCCTGAACCATGCTGCCACAGCTGTTAGAGGAGATGAACAGATGATGGTAGTATGGTGAAGTAGCCGCCAGATTAACACCTGCACTGGCGTGGCACAGCAACACTGATTGTGCAAGATTCTACATCATGAGGAACATTTTTCAGAAGAGTGAGACAGCTGCTTACACTTCTGAACACCACCCCGGTCACGCAACACACAATGATACATCTCCCAGGACATGTCACAATATGTTTTAGAATAACAAGGTATAACTTTTTTTATTTACAGAAGTGCACACTATAACCAGAACCATAACTCTTCAGTCCTAGCTAGTATCAGATAACTAACTAGCCTAGTTTGATTTATTATAATCAGTAGTGCAGGTGGCAGCGGTGGTGCAGCTGGTACAATTGC
>CM074959.1:11660629-11671305 GCA_037577455.1 Pangasius macronema | reverse complement strand
TGAGGATATGAAGCTAGTGGGTGCGGGTGTTGAGGATGCAGAAGATAGGGATAGGTGGAGAGTGATGATTCGCTCTGGCAGCCCCTGAAGGGAAAAGCCGAAAGAAGAAGTATGGTGTGCGCCCTGCTTATGCGGTGTGGGCTTTCAGAACGAGTAACTTTTGTAGCCAGTAAAGCTGCTCAGACATTTATAAGACTCCAACGAACCTTTAGAGATGAAACTCTGAGAAAAACTCATCAGTCATTGGCATTGTCTCCACTCTAAAGAGCCGGAAGGGTCTTAAATGTGGCAACAGGGATCAGATCATTAGTCGCTGTCTTTTAAATATTGCCATCTTGCTAGGGAAATGGATGGCCCATTAAGTTAACAATCTGAAATCAGCAAGAGGAGTACTGAAAGGTGTTAACAAGCCTTAAACAAGCCTAAAAGTTCTGCTCAAGTCACATGAGGCCTGATTCTAGGTTAGATAAATAGTCTCCTAATTCCACTTTAAAAACATCATTGTGGCAAATTAAATGAAGGCTATTAAATATGACTCCATTTAACTGTCATGTAAAATATTTCAGAAATATAAGCACTATGTCTACATGGTGTGTCCATAATTGGCCCTGTTGTTCAGCTTCCGAGTGGAGCGTACATTTTAACAGCAGTATCACAGATGCATGATGCATTATCTCGTTAAAGGCCTCTCTTCTTGGGAATAATCTCCCTTTCATTTCTTCACAACGGGTCTGCAGGGCTCACTTCAGTCTGTCTGCATGTTGTTTGTCTTTCTGTGACAGGCCGCACAGGTGGGAAGTTCAAGGAAGCAGCTGTGTGTGCTCAAGCCAGAGCGTTTCTTGGCACAGGGTACATGGCGCTGTCAGAGTCGGTCACAGAGCACAGGAGCCTCGGCAAGGCATGAAGAAGAACGACTAAGCCAAGCCAATCCTGCCCCCTCCACCCCCAACCCCCTCCCACACACACACACACACACACACACACACACACACACAGGAGTGCAAACCCAGTCTAACCAGTGCACGTATTCATTAATATCATTAGGTGCATTTGTGATATAAAGAGCTGCAATAGGCTGTAAAGACAGTTTTACATTATTACTTCATTTAATCCCTTAAACTCTCAAATGATTATGCACTTATTCACCTTAAAGCATATCATTCAGCATAAGATCTTTATAAGATCTCTATAATTTATAAGAATCTTATAACTACAATGAAACTAACATTTCGCTTTAGTAGTTCACAAGAATGAAGAATGTAGGTTTGGTTTCTGAGCATTTAAATAAGGAATGAAACACTGTGTCTTGCTGTTATAGGAAAATAATCAGTGATGGGGTGTTGAAGAAGCAGAGATACCAACCTGAAGTTGCTCATTTTCCTATTACAGCATGTCCAGATATGTCTTCTCTTCATCACAGAGATTTTCCAATAACGTTACATTTAATGTTTAATGTTAACATCTACAAAAAAAAAGTTCCTGCTATTACTTAAGTTACGGTGGCTATAAACATATAGAATTATATATAATATATATATATTATATGTATTATATAAAATATATAAAATAAACTGCTGAGACTGGAGACTCCTTCTATAAATATTAAATAAATATCCCATTATAGAAAATTTCACCATATGAACAATATGAACCATTTATTTACCATTTATGTGGAGCGTCAGACATACCAATCCCTGTGAATGTGCTGTTTGAGTTAAATGTATGCTCTGTATCAGTTTGTTTTATGTCATGTACACATTTTGAATATAAAGCTGAATTGAGACTCGAGCTCTGTGCTGCATAGGGAACACGCCACAGGAGGCTACTACACTTGTACCATGACTCTTAATAATAAAGCCAGTGACCGGAACAAGGCTAGTCCCATATAAGCTCCCTCTCGGGCCTTTTAAACTCATACTCTTGAACAGTACGACCCGCCACCATCTCCACCTCCTCCACCACCACTACCCCGTGTGCTCAGCATTCATAGAGCTCAGCGGTGCGGGACTGGAAACCCATTTGAAATTCAGCCTCCACACTCCACGTTGTGTTGGAATGACCCATTATTTCACACTAGGGCAAACACTCTGAATTCATAAATATAAATAAGCAGCTTCACACCCTTGCCTCTCAAAGCTGGCGCGTCACACACAAAGCAGGCTTGATGAATTCAATCACAGAGGGGGGAAAAATAGTGGGGCAATTATGTGGGAAGAGGGGGAGATAAGGCAGAGGCAGCAGGTTGAACAGATCAGCTATCCGCTTGGCGCACCTCTAAGGCGAGCAAGATGGAGGCTCGATATTTTATTTATATTTATGCAAATCAAAGTCGCGTCGGAAACAGGGTACTTTTTTTATCAGCATGCTCTCTTGGTGTCAAATGTAGCAGCAGAGATGTTGTCTAATGTTAAGTTCATGTGGGTGATTCCATAATTGGGGTGCTATTTGATATTACTGATATTACACTTCCAAATATGGATGTACAGTAAAAAAGAAGTCATTTTAAACATGCATATGTTCCAGATTAATCACTTAAAACATTAATACAACTTAAAACAGCATTTCTGCCCTTCACATTCCACTAACTACACTATACCTTTAAATATAATCTTTAAAATAGTTTTTTTTTTTTTTTTTTTAATAATTCCCATGCTTGTAACATCCTTTTCCATGAGTCATCCATTAGAGGTTATGAAAAATGTACATTTTAGTTTTATTTAACCATGAACACATTCACCCCTATAAAATATTTGGACATTCCACAAGTCACATGTTCAACAAGGAGTTGCATCATCTGAATTTCAAAGATCTAAGAAGCAAGGGAAGAAGAAAACCAAGCCCCCCCCCCCCTTTTTTTAATTGTGATGTTGGCTGACGAGGCCATTTTGACAGTACAACCCTGTTCCCAAAATTATAGATGGAAAGATTAGTAAAAGTTAATCATTAATTTAAAAAAGAAAGAAAGAAAGAAAGAAAATCCCAAGACTGTCCTTAATGTCCTACTGCTATTAGCGTGGATGCTAATTAACAACATTTTTTGCATTTGCTAATTTAATGCAAAAACAAAACCCTAACTGCTTTTACTTTCAACCCTGTTACTTATTTAAGAGCAAAATACAGCAGAGAAGCTTTTTACAGAAAAATGAGGTATTGTTGCCTGAAATGTGTTTATGCATTATTTTTAAATGGTTGAATGCATTTTTTTTTAGATTCTGTGTTGAATATAATAAAAAATAAATAAAGATTACATTTTTTGAGTTACAAGGGCTAAATGGCACCATAATCATGGTATCACCCATGTGCATTTTAGTAAAAATTTCATAAATTTGATTAAAATTCAGTTAATACACTGGTCTCACTGGGCTTGCTGTTGAAACCACAGCAGAAGTTTTTCAGTGTGGCTTGAATGCTAGCCTGTGACACGCTGGGTTAGAGACAATCTGGCCCACGGTTCACCTCTATTAGCGTGTGCGAAACATTAGATTGTTAATTCAGTCACGCTATATGACAACATTTGAATTTCTAATAGACGCACGCGCCTGTAATGGAACACAAGGCCCAATATTCATTACACCACCTGACGGCTGCAGTATGGTCATCGGATTTGTCATCCAGAATATTAAAATGAAATACAATCAGTAATTATGGAGGAGAAAAGCTATTAGCGAAAATCTAATTATGCATGGCAGTGGTTACCCTCGAAGCAGCTTTTCCAGCGTTGAAATGCAGCTCAACACATCACAGCTAACGGCTAACGTCTGCCACGCATTCAGTCTGTAACTTGTAAAGGTCAAGCTGCCACATGCCATAATGCTTATAGCCTGTGCATAAATTAGGAATCAATTATGATCCTCAGCTGCCGAAATGCTTGCAGGCCGCTCTCAGCAACACTGACAAGAGGTGTGTGTGTGTGTGTGTGTGTGTGTGTGTGTGTGTGTGTGTGTGTGTGTGTGTGCGTGCGTGCGTGCGAGCGAGCGAGTGAGAGAGAGAGAGAGAGAGAGAGAGAGAGAGAGAGAGAGAGAGAGAGAGAGAAAGAGAGCTCAGATATTGTTGTGTGACAATCAGAGCTGGAGCATTAGTCTGTAGCAAGCTAGGTAAAATGTTGTGTATGTGTCCCTGACACAAACATACTCTTAGTACATTAAAAGGCCATCCATCCATACCACTTATCCTTCACAGGGTCATGGGGAGCCTGGGGTCTATACCAGGGGATAAGGCAGGGAAACCCTGGACAAGGGTGCCCAGCCATTGCAGGGCACCATCACACACAATCTGGAACAGCCAATCAGCCTACAACACATGTCTTTAGACTGAGGGAGGAAACCCCTGAACATGCAAACTCTGCACACACAAGGCAGAGGAGGGACTCAGACCCCAGCAGTACAAGGCAACAGTGCTAACCACTAAGCCATTAAAAGTAATTTTTGTAAGACAGCCAATATATTAACAGTAAAATTATTTTAGGCTAAATGTAATGCTAGCAACTGTGAAACCAAGCATTATAGACAACTGCTAGCTTACCATGGCTGGAAAATCTAATGTTGTGGCATGTCATTACAAGAAATTAATTCCATTTGTCATTTACCTTATAGCAGCTATAACCGGTCGTTCCCTCACCAGCCTGCTTTTTTCTCTCTCTTGAAGTTAATAAGACAAAAAAACACAGCTTGACATGTTACCCAGAAAACAACTCCTCCTGTAAACTCCTCTGCTCTGAATACTAATGTCAGAAAACTTAAAGTTACAGCTTTAATGCTGACTCTTAATAAACTCTGATGCTGGAGACTCCGTTTACGTGGAGCGTCTACCCTACAAGACCCCGGCAAATGAGTTGTTACTACAAAAACAATAACGTATTAGAACTATAACCCATCAAGCCTATCAAGAATTCAACTGTGCTGTTATATAAGTGAATGATTTTGCTTTTAAATTAAACTTACTTTACATAGTCACTAATTACATGCTTATGGTTACATCCATAACTGCTGTTTGCAATAGCAAGAAATGTCATGAACATACCAGAAGAGATCTGGCTAGCTAACTGGCTACCATTAGTATTAAAGCCACGTTAATCCACATTCAGCACTGCTTTCAAATCTGTACACCTTTGAGCAATAAAACACTCCTCCACAATGCTCAGGCCCTAAGTGGTCATACATATCCACCATTACAGATGAGTGACAACATGGATAGTCCTGCACATAACTGATGACCCCATTTTGTTGAGTTGAGCCTGTTCAGCAGTTTGTCTGAGGCGTCTAGCTGAAAATTGGCTGAATAGCAGCAAATTGGGAATACAATATTACTGCCCCAACACCAGATCTTTAAAAGCTCCCTGTAAGAGATCAATTACCCCATCCCTTGCTGACAGAAAGGTAAATGAAGTCCGATTGTGTCCCGGTACTGGGAGCTGCGTAAGGCTTTGGGGGCATGGGTTTTAGCAGAAACAGCTGCAGTCTTAAAGAACACACACCAGTTTAGGAGATTGAGAACATCCACCTCTCCAGAACAAAATAAGGTTGGTTGTAATTTGTTGTGTGCTCTTTTCAAAGAGTAAAAAGAAGCTTGTACTTGTTGGTGGAGAGGCAGAGTAAATGGCTACGAGCTCATTGTGTAGTGGGCTGCATCGCCGGCTGGTCCAACCAGCGCACGTGCTTCAGCAGCAGAGCTGAGGGTCAATGGGAAATTGATTTTCTGTGCTGTATCTATAGTGATGCCGTCTCTCTTCAAAGCATGTCTGCCTGCTCCATCATGCAGGATCTCGAGAGACAGAGGGGAGGTGTGAGATGGCATGATGAGAGAGAGAGTGGAAAGATTAAAAATGCAAAATCCTAATCGACTAATTCCATTTCTATTCTCTTCACCTGTGAACGTGTAGACAGAATTGGACTCGTCATTGCAGGGCTCTTGCAAATACATCACCCAGCTGGATCACAAAAGGCAGTTAAATACAGTTAAATACATCTTTCAACCCAGGGAGGTTTGTTTACTTCCATAACGTAGCATTGTTAGCAAGCCTATTCTTATGCCAATCATGCACAATGACTGGGCCACACAATGAGCTACTCTTATTCGCCTGTTTTGAGTGAATATAAAAGACTCGGCTAAACGCGACGGATGGAATACCAATTACTGTAATCACACGAGAGGCACTTTCTTGTTTTGATGAACACTGATCGAAGAAAAAGAGTAGCTTTAAATTTAGCACAGGGACGCTAATTTACAGTTGTTTGCATACAACAGAACTTTTCATTAAATGGTGCTTTGACAAAAGCACATTTTGTGTATTGTGTATTATAGGTATCACGGTTCTTGAAAACATTTGTATGATACACAATATTTGTTTTACATTTTTAATTAATAATCAAGAATTTCTCTCATGGGATCAATAAAGTCTATCTATCTATCTATCTATCTATCTATCTATCTATCTATCTAATAATGAAAAATATAATACTTTTTTTTATTTTCCCTATTTAAAAACGAACATTTTAATTAGTAAAAAAAAATTAATTAAAAAAATTTACACTGTAAAAGAGAAAAAGGGTTTAGAAAATATTTTTAAAAAATGAAAGATTAAGTACAAACTTTTATCATATCAGCTGCTCACAATTATTGGAATTATTTGGAATTATTTAAAAAATATTGTGCATTTTTATTTTTACAATATGCATGATATTTCAGAAAAGCATATTGTGATATAATTCATCATAATATCAATATTACATCATCATATCACCCAGCTGAGAAAAAAAATGAGAACCTGATTGTTTTCAAATGAATATAGATTGTTGTGAAGGATAGCCAATAAGATGACCAACTGCTGTTCTTTGATGCATAACTGCTGTGTGATTTTGCAAAGTGTCAGGCATCTCAGAATTAACAAATGTGGTCCAGTTTCATTTAATCAGCCAGTCACAAACTCAACAGCCTCACTACGAAAACACTGCTGTGAAGTATGATTGTATAAACAATATTTTAATTCACAAAAAATCTGAATCCTCATAAAAATCACCCATTTATCAACCCTTATAAAAAAGGTGATTCAGTATGGCAGATTTATTTGACATTTTTGACTGCAATCATGTGATGTAATATTTCCGATTAGGCTCAATACGTTGCTATATATCAGCATATTGAGTATACGTATACGTTGATATAAATAGTGATGTTTTCATAGTGAAACTGTGTTGCTTTATTCTCTAGTCTTTCCTAAAGAAAGATTCTTTAGTTTTTCCTTTCCTTACTGGTTTTATTGTACACTGTAAAACTTTAGAAACATTGCCTAAGCTAGCTACACTATATGGCAAAAAGCTCGTGGACACCTAAACACCACTTGTGCTTTTTGAACGTAGCATTCCAGATCTAGTCTCCCTTTGCTGTTATAGTAACCTCCACTCTTCTGGGAAGGCTTTCCACTAGATGTTGGAGCATGGCTCTGGGGATTTGCAGTGTGAAATCACAAGTGAGGAGGACTGGTGTTCAGACAACATTTCAGTTTATCACAGTGGTGTTCAGTGGGGTTGAGGTCAGGGCTCTGTGCAGGCCACTCGAGTTCTTCCACTCCAACCTTGGCAAACCATGTCTTCACGGACCTTGCTTTGTACACAGTGGCATCGTCATGCTGGAACAGGTTTAGGCCTCTTAGTTACAATGAAGGGAAACTGTCATACTACAGAATACAAAGACATCCTATACGGTGTGTGCTTCCAACTTTGAAGCAACAGTTTGGGAAAGGCCCACATATGGGTGTGATGGTCAGGTGTCCACAAACTTTTGTCCATATAGTGTATCTAGTTAGCTTAACTAACTTTAACTATATCTCTTCAGTAGTAGCTACCTAATAAAATTAATATAATTAATACACTAAAATTAAAAACAAGCTACTTTATTCTGAAACTCAGTACCTACGATAGTTTGATCCAATGTGCTGATGTCATATAATCAATAGTGCTATTGCTATTGCTTTCACTCACTAGATTATCTTGAACCTGCTAGGTTAGTTTCTTAAAGACTTAAACCAGCTGTTCAAGCAACAGTTTTGAAAAATGGCTATGTAGGCGTGAGAGGTGACATGGACCTTTTAAAAACTTACACAGGTTTTAACCAGGATTAGCCACGCCTTCTTTACATTAATGAAGAAGAAAATGTAGTTCATGTAGACACTGGAATGTCATAAAAAGTTATCTACTGTAGTTTGTAATTAAGAAGCATTTTGGGTTTCTGGGTCTTTAAAATGATTCCAATGAGTCCCAGTAGTGAAGCCAGGCCTTAGAGCGAGGAAAGCAAGGGATCACCACCAGCATGAGTAGCAACATTCTCTGCACGTCAAGAACATTAGCTCTGGGACTCTAACACTATGTGGGGCTCGGTGTGCCTTTGTATTCCGATGTCCACTCTCTCTCTGAGCATGACAATGTGCACTTGTGGAGCAAATTTAAACTCTGCACCTTTCATGCCTGGTGACATTTTCTGTGTGACATCCAGCAAAGAAACGTGTTCAGCTGCTCGTCATTTCATTATTCATTCTCAGACATCCCCTCCAGCTGCCGCTGGTCAGGAGTGCTCGTTGATATTCTGAAGCTGATGTGCACTTCCCGTTTCTCCTGGAGCCATCCGAGAGGCTTGTCGAAACAGAGGGGACTTCATGGAATTACAAAAAAAAAAAAAAAAAAAAAAAAGCAAGAAGTGCAGATCGCTCACCTTATTATAACCTGACCAGTGGCTGAGGTTTCCCCTGGGGAGGTAGCAGGAGTTCTGCCATGTCCACTCAGGAGAGCAGCTGTGCTTTTCAGTGCTGACTGTGATAAGACATTCACATGCACACACTGAGTATGTACAAAGAAAAGAAATATTAAAGCATAGAGAACTAATGTCTGGATGTAGAACAGGTGAACGCTAGTTGGGAATATGTAAGGGATAAAGCACTAGGGAGCATGCTGTTATATGAAAATAATCAACAAGAGGGTGGTGTGATGGAGCTGAGTTACTAGTAGCAACCTGAAGTTGATTATTTTCCTATAGCAGCACATCCCAAAATGCTTTATTCCTATTGTTCCACAGCAATTTGCTAATGATTTGTTATGATTACATCATACTTTTTTATCCATTTTTGGTTATGTTTAATGTTGCATAATGTCTGTGAAATAAGTTATCACTTACGTTATAGCAGCTACAGTATTTACTGGTTTTCAGGGTGGAGTTTTCCTTGATGTGCTGTTGTAAATATTATGGAAATTTAAAATAAACGCCTGCTACATTAAATATACTCACACACTGATTTCTTCGCTGTGGAGACCGGTTTTAGGGGTGTGTGTTGCACTCTGGACTAAAAGGTGTATTAAACTGATTCCATTATGATTCACACCAGAGTTTCATTTCCATTATACTGTCAAAATGTTTGATGAAGGAAATGACTGTCCTGCACTCTCTTATGAATATATATTCACAGGGAAACGTTTCATTTCCTTTACATATTTAATTTCTATTATTTCTGTCCTTCATAAAGTATTAACTCGCTGTTACTCTCTAAGGCACTGAATGTGGCCAGGATGTGAGGACGTCATGTTCGCTAGCCGTTCTATCAGATCTATGCTTTACGTAAATCACACTCAATCACAGCACTGATTGACATGACAGTTTTCTGTCAGCCTCTTTAATGCCGCTTTAATGAGCCACTTGAGCTTTTTTTTTCTCCTATTCTCGAAACCAAACGCTCTGTAGAAAAGACTGTGAATGAGTTCAGTGTCTTGGCAGGTGATTGTGGACGGAAAGGCAGCAGACAAGCAGGCCAGGGTGGAAAGCTGCTTCACTTCCCCTGATGTGAAAGGCAGTCAAGTGTTGCTGGATGGTAGCAACATACTTCAACGAATGAGGTCACATGCTTTTCGAGCCTCTGGGATTTATTTCGGTTTTAGCAGGTCCCAGTGACATGATGGGCCTTGTAGGGATGGAGAACCAGACGGCGGTTGGGATAACTGGAGACGGCTTCCAGTATTTCAAGCTACAGTTCATCTAAACTTGCACTGAAGCTGTAAGGCTACTGTAGCTAATGGAAGCTTATAGTGGCCAGACATGTTGAGTGTCTCAAATAGATTTTCTGATGTAGTTGCTGACACTGAGGTNAGTCCACACTGTAAACAGATATTTCGGATAAACCCTGCACAAACACTTTGTGTTCAAGTGTAAACTTAAGTAGTAGTAACATCTCATTGTCAATCCACACATATGAATCCTCATGTTTGTTAGTTTTTGTTGGCATTTTTGCACATTTTTCTGCCTTCTCTACTGCTCAATACACAGCTCTTAACTTTATTCTGGAGCCAACTGAAGCCATACTCTTGCCACCTACTAGACTGGCATGTGAAAATGCAGTTTCTGTGGACGGGAATCTTTGTGAACACTGAGGGATAAAATATGTTTTCAAAAATGTCCCTGTACATGTGGAAAAGGCTTGAAAGACAAACTGTTATCCATAACCATAGAAAAATGTCATAATACTGAAAACAATCATAGCTCCATTTTGAAGCCTTATCGCTCCGCACCAGCATCAGACCCAGGAAGCGGGCATGGCTTAAAGTTTGAAGGCAGAGCTGTATGTTAGTTCAAATTTGTTCCATTGGCAGCCATACTTGCCCATGCCATAACACTTCCTCCACCATGTTTGACACATGATG
>CM074959.1:11634354-11646771 GCA_037577455.1 Pangasius macronema | reverse complement strand
TGAAAATGGCTGTAATTCCTAAATGGTAAATGCCATATTTTTGTGGAGCCTCTTAAAAATAAAGCTGAAAGTCTACACTTCGATCACATCTTGACTGTTTTATTTCAAATCCATTGTGGTGGAATATAAAGGCAAAATCACAAAAACTCTGTCATTGTCCAAACTCTTCCGGACCTGACAGTGTATATATATATATGAGTGTATATATATGCTATGAGCTCATAGCACTTTCCCCCCCACATTAGAGGAAAGTGCTATGAGCTCACAAACACCCACAACTGGCTAGTGCTCTGATTTGACCAGAACAGAGTATGCCATCGCGCCCCAGAGGGCATGGCCAATTTTGCTCTCTTGGACACCCAGCCACAGATGGCTGTGGCATTCTGGGGATTCAAACTCGCGTTCTCTGAATGACAGATTTTTTTTTTGTTGCACCACTCGAGAGTCCCCTTGTTTCTGAGAAACGGCCAAGGGCAATGCGTCCCTTTAAAAACATTACATTCAAATAAATGTGTAATGGAAGTACAATGTTTGCTGCTTGTACATCTTGAGTATGTAGCTAGAGGATGTATGTGCTAAGGGTCCCTGTGCTCTGTCAGAATCATATGAACTGCATATGAAATGGTTAATTATGGTTCTGTTATTAAGACAGTGTTAAGCAACTTCTTTTAAGTTTGCTTAAAGATTATTATTTATAATCAAGATCTAATAAGTCTATTAAGAATATTTCTGAGATTGAGAATGAGTCTTTTGTGGTAATACTACTTCTTTGGCTAAAGTTACCCATTGGTTAATTAAGTTGCCTATATCACAAGGAACATTTTATTTCATCATATTTAATGATTATTAATATGCAATAAATGTAATCATTGGCAAATCGCTGTGGTATAAACGGAATAAAATACTTCAGGACATGCTGTTATAAGAAAATAATCAACTTTGGGGTGGTAACAATAACACTACTTTGAGTATGGCCGCATCACACCACCTCCTTTTATGATTATTTTCCTATAACAACATGTCCCATTGTGTTTCATTCCTTACTTAACATGACTGTCACTGGAGTATGTTAGCTAAACAAAAACAACTAAATAATAATGTATAATAGAAGGTACATTGAGGTCATTTTGTAATATGATATCCAGCAAGACCACCATAATCATTGCACCATTATCAGTGAATATTTCCCTGGTGCAAACCCCGCCCCCTGATGAGACAAATAATGCAAAAAATGTCCATTATTTATTTCCTAATTATAAAGCATTGTTTGTGTTACATTTGTTCATATTTCTCAATATGAACAAACTGTATTCAGAATTCATTTATAATAGAATAAATGAACAGAGACCGAGCTAAGGTCCTCAGGAGGTTCTCCATGGAGTAGGTGTGAATGCAAGGAGCAGAAAAGCATTAGTTATACTAATAACTGTGAATACGCGCTGCACCCCACTAGGGAACATTTGTAATACATTTTTAATTCTCTACTTGCACAGTTGTTAAATAATATCATTAGCTAGCAACAGATCATTATTATCCACGTGTTCGAGCCGGCAATGTAGACGGTTCGAATCTTTGGAGCAAATTTATTGCACATTTCTGTTGAGATGGAGCCAGTTCTGACCAGGGGATGAGTGCCCGGTGACCAGTGTGAACCGTGACTTGTTACATTAGAAAAGCAGGACCTGCACAGCGGAAACGACATTTCCTCAGTCCGTCACGGATGGAAAGGGTCAGTGCGAACAGAGAAAAGGGAGGATTTTATGAAACCTTTATTCGTGTCAGTGAATAGAAGCTCATAAGGACTGCGGATCAGGGGTTTTTAATATGCTCTCAGTCCAGCCTGAGTTTCCACTGATCTCCCTCTCACAGCCACAGCTGCATGGTGTGATACAGAAGGAATAATACTAATAATATGTTTAATTAATATACCATCTTTTTCAAACCCAAGTCAGAGGGACGTGACAAGTATAAATGAAATTTTTGGATCTGTTCAGTGACTATTTGAGCCATTTAAGTCCATAATTTTCCCACTTTCCCAAGATGCGCTGATGGGGCGTCCTCATTTCCTGTCACTGTAAATGGAGAATGTCTGAGTTCATAATAAAATCTATCAATGTATGTTGAGTGAAATAAAATCTATCAATGTATGTTCGACTTCGCTAATATTAGAGGAGAGTTAGCATCAGTGAAACATTTATTAGGGAAGGCACTGAAATTTTTTGGCTAAAAATGGTACTTTCTGAATTTAACTAAAAAAAAAGATTAAAGAGGTCTGCACCAAGGTGACAAATTAAATTAAGATTAAAAACATTGTTTGTTCTCCTGCTCCAGACAGCTCAGAGGCATTCAAACAGCTTGAATAGATCAACAGTGATTGGTGGGACTATGCATTATTCCTCTTTGGGGTTGGCAGGTCTGTCACTCCTCTATCAATCACACAGATAAGCAATTAAGGATGTTTGTTAGCTCATACTATATAGAGAATAGCACAATAAATTAGCACTCTCCTCCACAGCAGTTTGAAAAGATGTTGCACCTTAGCACCTGTTACACAATAGTGGAGATCCAGCTAGCTATTTGTTATTAGGGGCCCAAGCACTTTGTGTCACAGATGATCATGTTGGAATTTGGTATACTGCATTTTAAATGCTAATCTACCACTCAACTTTCAGCAGATATTTCACAGGGATAACTCTGAGCGTTCTTCATGAAATCGGAACGGTATGTCCAGTTATGGTCTCTTTTCATGGGTGTGCTATTTGCGAAGGGTGCTCAGACCCCATAGATTGCGGTTAGCAGTCTGTGCTAAGATCACTGCTCCCTGGTCAAAGAATTAACACCCAAGCCCCTATCTAGTCTTTACTTACATATTCTAACCCTACCACAAGCATCTGTGGCAACAGGATTAGGCTCCCAAAATCCAATTCAGCTGAAGATCCTAGCGACCCATTTCCTTCCTCCTGCTAATTCCTTTCTGTTTGTGCTGGCACGTGGAGTCTGAGCCGGGGTGTATGATTAATACTGCGAAATTAAATAGCTTTGCAGAGGAAGGCTGAATTCATTTCACACAAAGAGTGCATGATTTCTCACCATTTTGGGGCACCAAGTCTCTCATTTCAATTTCCACTTGGGCTACGGGCCACAGATTGAGCTATGGTGTTATTTTTTCAGTTGACTTTTCTCTGGATTTCCGCTACGGATGAATACCAGTGACTTTTTAAGCAAAATTAGCTCAGCATGCTCCTGCTGACAACGATGGGCTGCTTTACTGTGCGCTGTGTTCGAAGCCAGGTCTCCTGCTTTCTCTGCTTTTTTTCTACTACTTTTCCCTTTCTGCAGATAAAAGGGCCATTTTCAGTGTACATACCTCACAAAGGTATAAGCTGACTGCAAACTCAGGACAGACAGAAGCAAATCCCAGGACCCTGGCCTCTGTTTATCGCATCCAGTGCAAATATAGATGCTCAATTTCCCAGCAGTGGGCTATCTGTTAATCCATTTATCTCCAGCAAACAATAATGTCACACTACGTTAGTGGGGAGACATTTTAAGAGATGCTATGAATAACGCGATCGAATTACACAGTGCAGGCCAGGCAAAACAATATTAAAAGTCCTAGACAGTCATACAGACTGGGTTGGAGTGAAGGACTGGCATCCGTCATGAAAAATAGTAATCTACTATGCTTTAGGGTCAAATAATATCGGCAATGTTTGTACAGATATAGTCCACATTTCTAAAAAGCCAATAGGGCAAAATGTAATTGTTACTTAATGCTAATCTAATCCAATAATCCCAACAAATATTTGCACATTTTATATATATCATTATATAAACACAACTGAAATACAGTTCAGAGTTAATAAAGTTAGCAAATAGGAGGAAAAAGAACAATATTAGATATTTTTCCTTTATCATTACAACCAACAAAAATGATCAAATAATGTGTGTTAAGATATTAATATCTGGTGTCACACACTGTGTTCTTTAAATCAGATATTGGAACTGAAAAGGAAATGGCAAAATTTTGTTTCTTGCTTTTCTTTCCAAAATATTTTTTCTGTTGATTTTTGGATTTTCAGCAACCAAGTCAATTTTATCTTATATTTTATTATTATTTGAAGTAGCCAGAACGAATCACTTGTCTAGTCACATGACATTAACAGAATTGCTACTTTTAAGTTTAATTAGAAGACTGGAAAGGTCACATTATGGTATATTTCTTTGTTTCTGACCATTAAGAAGGAGAAGAAAGTGGAAGAAAACCAAAACCCACTGTTAAGCCCTTGCACACAACTCTTCTATCTAAGCTATCATTTGAAGAAGCTTGTATCTAAGCTCTATGTTTGCATGGTATCCTGCCTCAACTGTAAGTCATTTTAGATTAAAAAAAAAAAAGAATTAATTAATATGTTTTTCTCACACAGGAGGTTTAACTTTGCTAAAAATGGTTCCAGCTGGTAGAAACAGGAAGTGAAGTGACTTTGTGGCCAAGTATGGTGACCCATATGCATTTAACCCATCCAAGTGCACACACACAGTAGTGAACACACACACACCCGGAACTGCGGCGCCCGGGGAGCAGTTGGGGGATCGGTGCCTTGCTCAAGGGTCTGACCTCAGTCGTGGTATTGAGGGTGGCAGAGAGCGCTGGTCATTCACTCCCCCCACCTACAATCCCTGCCGNGACCTTCAGGTTCACCTTCAGGTTACAAGTCCGACTCTCAGACCATTAGGCCACGTAATACATACATAACATGTAATATTTTTATAGCACAGAATCAACTATAGATGTATAATGCACACTGAGTGGTATTGGTTCAGAAATACCGTAAACGACCGCCCAATCTGGAATAAATTGCCACTGACAAGTAATTGGTTTGCTACATAAAAGCCCTCATTCAATAGAGCAATGGTTCAATGTGCTTATATCTTTCTAAGTGAGAGTAATTTCATCATCCACAACTTGAGCTGAAATTGCCTCACTAAACCAGAGGGGGAGGAAGAAGGAAAAAAAAAATCAGATCAATGAACATAATTTCTGTAGTTCCCGTTAATATTTGCGCACCAAGCACATAAGTGCAAACAGCATCCATTACATACATACACTGACTTATGTTTGTCAATCACAAAAAGAAAAAATAAGTTTTTTTTTTTAACAGATAAAAAATAAGCCAAGTGATTAAGCTTGTATACAATGTATAATGAATCAGCCATTTAATATTACCTTGTTAGCATCTTTTACGGAACGTACATCTTTGGTGAAAAGATAACATGGAAATAAACAACAACTTCAAAGTAATGAAATAACAGCTGAATAATCAGGAACAGCAATATAACAGCTGTTAAAACTCCCTGGTTCTTTAATTTCATGTGGCAAACCCCTAAAACCATCAGAAATTATGAAGTTAAACTAAATTAATTAATTTAAAAAACAAAAACAAAACAAACAAACAAACAAAAAAACACAGCTTGCCACATTACTGAGAAACCACAGAGTGCAAACTTCTCCCTCCCAAAGACTTTCCCATATTGTAAAACCTAAAGTTATAGCTTTACCGCTAGCTGTTGGAGACCATAAATGATAAATAATGTTGCCTTACGGAAAACTACACCATATCAATGATTAAACACATTTTTTATTCCATTAAGGTGGAGAGTTCGGTAAGCAAGTCCCTGTGAATGAGCTTTTACTATAGAAATGATAACATTATCGAGAGTGCATTAATGTAATCAATAAACCTGTGACCTGCAGCTGCTATAAGGTAAATGATAACAGCATTAAATGGAATTGTACAGTGATGGGAAATGAGTATTCAAACACTTGTTTTTGTTATTTAATATCCTTCCTGTGTCTGTATCCACTTCAAACTTACACAATCTTTTGACTTTGTACTTATAAATATGTACCAAAAAAGTATGTATTCATGAGCATGAGACCAAGACAAGTTTAAAATACTAAAGTGATGGGGGGAAAAAAGTATTTGGACACCACAAATGAACAGCATTAGCAATTACAGCTTTGAGATGTCTCCCAGTGTAAGAAGAAGCAATTAGCTTTTTGCAGCATTGTGATTCAGTTTTGCCCATTCCACTTCTTTAGTAATTTTTGGCTGTATCTTTGGGGTCATTGTCTCGCTGACATGAAAAACAAGTACAATGAAATTTTTTCTACAGTGGCATCTATCAAGTGGTGGGACCAAGTGAAGAGTCAGTTCTCAAAGTTGATGTGTTGGAAGCAGGAAAAATGGGCAAGTGTAAGTACCTGAACAAGCCAAATTGTGATGGCTAGAAGACCGGGTTAGAACCTCTCCAAAGCGGCAGGTCTTGTGGGGTGTTCCAGGTATGCAGTGGTTAGTACCTACCAAAAGTGGTCCAAGAAAGGACAACCAGTGAACCAGCAATAGGATCATGGGCGCCCAAGACTCACTGATTCACGGGGGAGTGAAGATTAGCCTGTCGGATCTGATCCCACAGAAGAGCTATTGTAAACCAAATTACTGAAAAATTTAATGCTGGCTAAGACACAAAGACATCGTAGCTGCAGACTTTTCAGAGTGTCCATGCTGACCCCTGTCCACTGCCTGGATGCTCTGGGCAATGTTCTGCTGGGAAACCTTGGGTCCTGGTATTCATGTGGATGTTACTTTGACACATACCACCTATCTAAACATTGTTGCAGACCAAGTACACCCCTTCATGGCAATGCTACTCCCTAATGGCAGTGGCCTCTTTCAGCAGGATAATGCACCCAGCAACACTGCAAACATTGTTCAGGAATGGTTTGAAGAGTATGACAGTGTTCAAGGTTTTGACTCGCCCTCCAAATTCCCCAGATCTCAATCCGATCACGCATCTGTGGGATGTGCTGGACAAACAAGTCCAATCCATGGCAGCTTCACCTCATCAGATCCCAGAGCACAGGTCTTGTGGAGTCCATGCCTCGACGGGTCAGAGCTGTTTTGGTAGAGGGAACCTACACAATATTAGGTGGTTTTAAATGTTATGGCTTATCAGTGTGTTTTCGTGTAATATATATATATATATATATATATATATTTCAGAGAATTACTTTAATATTTCAGAGTACCACCATAATTGGATTTTTATTAGAAACTGTAAGATCTAACTTGTATAGTCTACAATAAACAACCCCACACTGGACAGTCCAATTGGACTGCTTTAAATCCAGGATGTTCCCTGCAGCAGAAACAACCAGCCATACCTCACCGTCTTATTACTATTTCAATTACAGAGGATTAGTAGGTGTTCTTATACTGGTCACGCAGCATGCAGCTTCAGCATGATCACATGTCAGACGTTTATCAAGCTCAACACTGACAGTCAAACCAAGAGACACACTAACAAGTGCAGAAACATCACTGACATTTTTAGGATGGGTCTTTAGGGAAGGTTGTAATCTAACTATGACCTTCATCATGACCTTAACATTTCCTTCATAAACTCATCCTGCCTCAGGATACTGATCTCCGCTGCACAGAATACACTGTTGTCCATGTAGGTGCCTTCACTCCTGGCAGCTCATAGCCAACACAGTCTTTGTCCTGTAACATCATTACTGTGTGGAGCTTCGGAGAAAAAGGCCTCAAATTATGTACCGAATATGGATTTGTTTGCATATGTAAGAAGACAGCTGAGCCTCTAAGGTCTCTGATACAACACGTCCGTATTTAGCCGACGTATGAATAGTGAAGGCTTCAGCACAGTTAATGTGTTCTATTAAAAAAAATAATAATAAAAAAAAATAAATAATAATGCACTCACACAGCATAAAGTCAAAAAACTTATAGTGGACATGTGAGTACTGTATGTTTGGTTCCTGTGTAAATGAAAATACAGTAGTTGCTATTTCAAAAAAAAAAAAAAAAAAAAAAAAAAACACACAGAACGCCCAGACAGAAAATAGGTACATGGTGCAATTGTATAAAACGGTCGATTTTGAATAAATACATTGTCAAAAGATATACATACAAAATAAATCGACTGCACTATAAAAACCAAGTGCATTGGCAGCTCAGCACAGTCATATTTTCATAACATACACTTCAGTGGTTTGCGACAATCACAGTAGTAGAAATAAACAGCTTAAGATAAATGACATGACTTGACTGCCATTTATAGTTGTTTCATGGTGTGGAACATCCACGTAACATGTGTGAGGCTAGAAACTGCGATACTTTCTCCTGAAGTTAATAAGACAAAAAAATGCAGCTTGTTACCATGAAACCACCGTGTCCATGTGGGCTTAGACTTTCCTGTGTCAGAAAACTTAAATTTAGCTCTGACTGTTACAAAGCGCTGACACTTGTGACTCCTTCTATAGACGTTAAACAAATGTCCCTTAGCAGAAAAACGTCACCATATCAACAATTGTGTCTTAGTTGAATAAAAACCTATTTATTAGGCTTAGATTATGTTACGAATCTGCCATGCAGTAAGCTGTTACTACAGAAATGTCAACTAGAATGAGTGCATTAAAGCTAACCTATGATTTGCAGCTGTATTACTGCTATAGAAAATTAATCAACACTTTCTGTCCAATCACATTCAAGAATTCAACAGTCAAGAGCTTCAGAATGGGGAAGAATGTGATCTCTGGGACTTTAACTGTGGCATGGTCGTTGGTGCCAGATGGGCTGGTTTGAGTATTTCAGAAACTGCTGGTCTCCTGGGATTTTCACACACACCTTCTAGAGTTTACACAGAATGGGGCAAAAAACAAACAACATCCTGTTGATGAGAGATGAGACACGAGAGTGCTCTGAGCTGACAGGAAGTCTTTAGTAACTCAGATAAACACTCTTTACAACCACGGTGAGCAGGAAAGTATCTCAGCATGCACAACACATCAAATCTTGAGGTGGATGGGCTACGACAGCAGAAGACCGCATCACGTTCCTCTGAAGAAACAAGAATCTGAGGCTATCATGGGGCATAGACTCACTGAAACTGGACAGCTGAAGAGTGGAAAAAGACCAGGTGATATGATATTCTGATATGTAATTTTTGCAGAGTGGGCCCCTGGAGGACTAGTGTCCCAGGTTCGATTCCCATCCAGGGAACCGACCCCAGTCACTGGGGTTGTGTGCAACAGTGTGCTCTCAGTGCCAGGCCCAAGCCTGGATAAAATTGGGGAGGGCTGCATCAGGAAGGGCATCCGGCGTTAAAAACTCTCCCAAATCAAATATCTCCCGACCAGTGATCTGCTGTGGCAACCCCTAACAGGAGCAGCTGAAAAAGGAACAACCATTTTCGCAGAGTAGGTCCACAGATGAGCAGACAAAGGCTGCTCTACATGCGACTACTCAAAAACAACAACGCAACAGCTGGTTTCGTGTGTCAGGTCCCTCAGAGAAGCAGGCATGCAAAATGTGAAATAAAGTGCACATTTTACAGGGTGGATTGCCAGTTTGAATGTATGCACACGCGCACACACACACACACACACACACACACACACCTCTCCTTTCTCGTCACTGATGCTCCCTAGGGCACTGCCAAGGTGGTTGCTGGGTGATTAATGTGACTTACTTACATCCAAGCGTAAACACATTAAAACAAAGTAACAGCGTGCCTAAGGGTCCTCTGGGTGTCCACTGTGCAAACAGTGGGAACTAATTAGTGTTTTTCACAGCATGCTGTTTGGATTGCACTGCCATAACGTGTCAGGCCATGAGCTGTACGATACCAGTGGGAGAACCAGGCATTCCGCCGAGGCTGTATAACTACATGCAACAGGGAAGATATGTAAGTTAATAAAGCAGACCAGACCACACAAACACACAAAGCATTTCCTGCAAATTAAGCTAATATACAGTGGTCTGCCAGCAGATGTGCCATGTTCTAAGCTGTTTAAGACATCTAGATGTACAGGAAATGAAGGCTGAAATTCCTGAATAAAAATACTCATCTTTTAAGCTCAGACCCAAATGTCTTCAGTGTATAGCAAAAACAAAAGAATTGTTCTTGTCGTTCCAATACTTCTAGAGGGGATTATACACATTAAAAATACGCTGTTTAGGATCGTTATATTTTGGTCGTTCTCGCTTCACCTTTCAAACCTTTCCCACTGCTAAGATGTCAACAAACTGCTCTCAGATCCCACAGACGCTGGGTGGCTTCGGAACAATAATGCTTTGATTAGTCACCTAGAGAGCAAATGTTGCAGACCGGACAGTCATTTTCTCCACAAACACTCAAAATGAGAAATAAGAATGTTTCATATTCGAACGCAGAGTATTTTTACCACCCGTGTTGTGGTTCTCCCGTCTACTTCAAAGTCTCCTCTGTTCTGTGATGTCTTAATAACCGGACCTTGGTAACGATGGATTTTTAAAAAAAAAAAAAAAAAAAAAGAAAAACACATTTGTGGTTTGTGGAAGATATGAGAGAAACCCAGTCTTTGGCTATGTTTATGTTCGTATTTTAAGCCTCATCGCCCAATTACAATTTTTGCTCAGAGCAGATCTGTCTAACTTGACGGTTCATATTCGTAAATGTAAGTGATCCATATCTACCCACAACTGTCCCCGAAACACCCCACATGCACATATCGATCTCACTTTTGCATGATTCACATGCATCATGAACAGCAAACACTTTGTGAGACAGTATCTGTGAGACAATCCATCGTATTAGAACCAACAAATGAATGAGCTCGTTACCAAGCCTGCATTGCAATTTGCTCTGGAGGTCGATAGACAGCTTGTCAGCCGTATATGAGCAGGTTGAGCAGGAGAAGCAAAGGTCAGGTGGTTAACTTCTGCTGTTTTTGCAGCTATTGCTTGCACTGTTGTTTTGCTGGCTTTTCCATCACTGGGTGATGGCAACAGTCATATGCGCATACGTGTTGTGAAAAAGCCAAGCAAATTTCAATCTGACCATTCTCATTCATGTCACATGACCGCTTATCAGATATGGATCTGATCAAGGACCACATGAAATTCACGGAGGTCGGATTTGAAAAGATCAGATGTGTGTGTCCATACAATCCTGAAAAAAGAATGAAATCTGTGTCAAATAATTAGTTCTCAACTAAATGTTACAAAATCCAATTCCCACACAACGCTCCAGAAAAAGTCTTCCAGCGAAAGAAGGCTGGTCATGGCCACGTTTACAGACAAAAAGTGTTAAACTATAGCGATGAATGGAAGTATCCTATCTTTTTCTATATTAGGCTACTACTAAAAGAAGAAAATTTACGGTAACAAGCACTTTAAGAACATAACTTTTTGAACCAGTTAGGTCAATTAATATAGCGATGTCCATGAGTGTTTATCTTTAGACCTTCGTTTACGCATTAGGGCGTACCAGCAAGCAGTTAACAAGTTCCATTGATATTTAGCTTTTCTTTAATTTAGTTTCAAATCTGTATCAGTTTGCTTGGATCTCTGGTAATAATCAATCATGATTAAACTGTAATAAAACTTAACTCCAGGGGGTCAAAAACTTCGGGCTGGCAGTGCATAAGTACTTACACAAGCTCTCAGTTAGATTTTATTTGTCTTGTTTTGCTTTTCCATACATCTAAATAGAGCGGGACCAAGATGATGACAACAAATCTTCATTACATTGCATATCACATTTCATTAAAACCAATGAATAAGAAAACATCCAGTTGTACCAAGGCCTCTTCCCGGACTGTAGTACTTCGACGACCTTCACTAAGATGTAGTTTGTTCTAGGGACGCGAGCGCTGAAGGATCGCTGAGCCGACACTACGCTCTAAACCCTGCGGGGTAGTGAGCGCCAAGAGCCCCGAGCTGCTGCATTAATAATGACCACGCACCCTACTCAGTGGCCTTCCCTTCCACCAAAGACCTGAAGCGCACTGGGTCTCGACAGCCCTGCAGCCCTGATTGATTTACCGCCCATTATTAATAGATAAGTGTTAAGACTTTGATATGGCCTCTAGCTTTCTACCAAAGGTGCTCCCATTGATAAGAAAATCTTAGCAGGCAGAGAGAAAAAACAGTTTTGCAATGAAAACCCTGTTGTTGTTAAACGAGACTTTTTTTCCCCAGCTTTTTTTTTTCCCCCAGATGTGCACCAAGCAACCAGTGTTACCAACCCTTTTTTTTTAGGGTAAAGTAGCTAAAACATGCTCCAAAAATTGATAGAAGTCATCACCGGATGTTGTCATAAACTAAAACTGTATATTCACTGAATAATTTGCAGATTTTTAATCATAATAGAAAATAATAAAGAAAAAAAATGTTTGGTCACAGCACCGCAAAATAAAACTATTTAATCATTTACAAAATTCAATCATTTCTATCAAGCATGCAGACCAAAAGAAGCAGTTGTGGTGAGGAGTCAGGAAAGAGACATGGATGGAAATAACTCATAGAAGAAAGAACAAAGAAGTGTGTGGGCAGGATCAACAATGATGCTCAG
>CM074959.1:11571428-11609295 GCA_037577455.1 Pangasius macronema | reverse complement strand
ACTGAGGTTATTTCAGCCAAAGGGGGAAACACTAGCTATTAGGACATAGGGTGTCCTAACTTTTTCTTTTCTTTTTTTCTTTTGTTTAATAAGTGAAAACAGTGATTTTTTGATGTTTATATGCAATTACATCACTTTCATCTACAAATACAAATTAAAACAAGATCAGAAATTTAGATGTTGACATTTCTTAATAATGAACTGAATATTTAATGGGGGTGTCCTAATTTTTTCACATGACTGTATATGTATGTCCTTCATTACATACAACTGACCAACTGACTGATTTATATGAAATGTAATTTATATTTATAATTTAGATTTAGGAAAATAAAACAAAAAACAATATTAATATTTTAAAACGACTGATGCCCATTTTGGCTGCTTGTGGTAATTAAAAATAAAACGCACGCGAAAGCTGAAAATACTTTGTTTTGCTCATTTCAAAGGGAGGGTGTACAAACTTTTGGACTCAAGCGTGGCCCTGAAAGCGGCTGTACTGTAAACAGCTAACCATGGTACCCCCTGTTCAAGTCTCTCCGCTTATTAAGGTAATATTTTGCTATTCCAAAAATGTAAAAGAATTTTAAAAAACTAATTATATTAACTAAAGTAAAAAATATTTTATTTCATTAGGTAAACTAAACTGCCTGCATTACTAAGCAAGAGTGCTAGCCAATGCTAACGCTGTACCGGGAGGTCAGTGGTCTTCGCTAGCATAGGCAGGCTATATGCTAGCGAGCAAATTCTGTGAGACTTTCAATGGATTTGATTTATTTATGTATCATGACTGGTTTAAAAGGTATGCAAAACTCAGATAAGGCGTTTAGACGATGAATAGATCGCATGTATCCGACAGGAGAGGGAAACTGGGTAGCTTATTATTATTATTTTAGCTGGTGTATCTGTGTAGCTTATTAGCCGAATATGAGAGGTCAGCGTCTCAACCTTCATTATTTACTTATTTTATTCAGAAATAAGCATGTAAACTGGGCTGTCGTGCCAAACTGGATTCTGGACATTAATCAATTAATTCCACAAGTTATTCAAATACTTAGTTTCATTGCTGTGGCGAATAATACTGTAAATAATACACAAATAATGTCATAATGGAGTAATGTTTTTTCCCTATAAAACAGACTGTAAGGTGGTCAGCCTTGTTGGTTGGAATGATCTATGGGAAGCAGAGATATGGTATGTGTCTTGATTATTATTATTATTATTATTATTATTTATTATTATTATCATCATCATTGTACAGGGTGTTTCAAAAGTCTTCATGCTTAGTTTACATTATGTTCCCAGATCTAAGCCCACTTGATTTTTACCTGTGGGGCAACTGAAGGCCATTGTGTACCAGGAAAATATACAGCACAAAGTTAATTTAAAAAGAACATATTCGAAGTGCAGTAATGTATTTTCTATTAACTGGTTAACTCTTAATTAGTATTCTGTCAGTATTTTGTACAACAGTATTGTACAGAGTTATTGTGTTGAATCATAACCTCAAATCACCTCAGCATAAGACTGACCCTGAAGTGTATTTTAATCATGAGAAGAGTGTGACTGCATGGTTAATCAGTATTTAACTACAGTTCTAATCAATTAATTAGAAAATAATTAATTAAAATAATTTTAAAGAGAATGATTGTGTATGTGAATCAAGAACACTAAGGCACAGCTGATGTGACTCTAGCTTGTGGGAAATCACTAAGTTCTCATTCATACATTAGGGCCTTTCGCACCGTGGGAACCTTTTCATAGTACCTGAACTAATTGTGGAACTACCCACTTTCTGGCGTTTTCTCACCTCCGGAACTGGGTGTAATTTTAGTACTGGACTGCCTTTTTCGAGAACCAAATTAGCTCCTACTCCGGAGCAGGGTCTCACCAGCACAACTGGTACTATCCGTGACATAAGTAGATGTTGATTGGCCAAACACGTACGAAAATGCCATGTAAAATACTGTAGTGTCAACTTATTTCACAAGTATGGAGAACAGCGATAGATAGACGGACGTTGAAGTGTAACACAGCTCTGATCACAACGTCCTCCATCCTCCGTTTTTTTATGTTGTTCATCTGTTGTTGAATGCCGCGCACAAATGACGTCGCTGTCGACCAGCTTATGCAACCCTTTAAATGGTACTGGGAAATAGTTCGCACCAGTTTGACGTTTGTTAATTCTTATTCGGCATTGTTAAGGGTGTGAAGAAATTTTAACATTTTTTAAAAAATAAACAGACTGACCTTCACCACTGTTAAAGCTAAGACAAAGGGACAGTGAAATAATTGTGGCGAGAAGCAGGTGTGTGATTAAAAGAAAAAAAGGGAAAATTCCACCTAATGAGATCATTGTTTTAGAACTGTATAAAAGCATGAGCCACGACAACGTACTTCAGATGTTCTGCCGACCATCTCGGCTTTGTTGTTTGATTCAATTAAGTCTATTGATTTTTGGCATTCAGAACCCCTTGTCTTTGTAATTAATTTTCTTATTCTGATTTGCAGAGGTATTTGCCACGACATTACTCGCATAACACCAGATGTGTTAACACAAGTTCATCATGAGTGGGAGAGACGACTCCATGTGTTTTTACATTTTGATAAATAAAAAAAATAATTTTTTAGGGAAAAAAGTGTTAATTTTCCCTATGTATGAAGTCTCTTGGGACACGCTGAACATGCTTTCATTTAATAATTAGCTTTCTCCTACAATATATAGGAGTTTTAAATAATGAATTAAATAATGAAGATGAGCTCAAAGTGTGGATTTTCAGCTTTAATCTGAGAGTATTTCCATCCAAATCAAGTGAATGGTGTAGGGATTACAGTGTGGTGCCCCCTTTTGAAGGGACCAAAACTAATTGGGCAATTGGCGACTCAGCTGATCCATGGCCAGGTGTGTTATTCCCTCATTATTTCATTTACAAGTGAGCAGATTGTAAGTGAAGGTCTAGAGATGATTTCAAGTGTGGCATTTGCATTTGGAATCTGTTGCTGTTAACTCTCAATATGAAGTCCAAATTGCTGTATACTGCAAGTGAAGGAAGCCATCATCAATCCACTGCTGAGCTCAGGAACACCAAAGGCCCGGAAGACCACAGAAAACAGCTGTGGCGCATGACAGAAGAATTCTTTCTGAAGAAAAACCCCTTCACAGCAGTTGGCAAGATGAAGAACACCCTCCAGGACATAGGCCTATCTGTGTCAAAGTCAACAGTCAATAGAAAACGTAACCAGTGTAAATACAGAGGGTTTATCACAAGATGTAAACCATTGGTAAGCCATAAAAACAGGAAGATCAAATTTGAGTTTGCCAAAAAAAAAAAAAGTCTGTACAGGTATGGAAAAACATCCTACGGACAAATGGGACAAAGATCAACTTGTAGCAGGGAAGAGAAGAGATTGGAGAAGGAAAGGAACTGCTCATGATCCAAAGCATCTTGATCTTGGGAATGTATGGCTGCCAGTGGAACTGGTTCTCTTGTATTTACTGATGATGTGACTGCAAACAAAAGCAGCAGATTCAAAAGGATGAATGTATTTTTATGCATTAGGGCTATATTATTTGGTCAGGTTCAGCCAAATGCTTCCAAACCCACTGGATGGTGCTTCACAATGCAGACGAACAATGACACGAAGCATACTTCGAAAGCAACGCAAAACATTTTTTAAGGCAAATGAAGTGGAATGTTCTGCAATGGCCAAGTAAATCGCCTGAATCTAATTGAGCATGAATTTCGCTCGCTGAAGACAAAACACCCTAAGAATAAGGAGGAGCTGAAGACAGCTGCACTAAAGGCCTGGCAGAACATCGCCAGGGAAGAAACCCAGAGTTTAGTGATGTCCGAGTGATGTTCTAGACTTCAGGCAGTCATTCACTTCAAAGGGTTTGCAACCAAATACGAAAAAAGTCTGTTCCATTGATGAGAATTACTTTTGGTCCCTTAAAAAGGGAAGACCATATATAAAGTGCTGTAATTCCTACACTGTTCATCTTATTTGGATGTAAAAAGTCTGAAAATAAATCTGAAAGTCTGCACTTTGAGCTCATATTCATTTAATTTCACCTCCTATATACCGACAGCTAAAATAACTAACTTTGTCGGTGTCCAAATATTTATGGACCTGACTGCAAAAGTAAAAGAATTCAGTCAATATCTACCACTATAACCTCACTACTGTACAGTCCTGGCAGTTATTTACCATGCTCATTGATAATATTTTCTTTACCAGATTACCTAAAGCCGATTGCTGCGGAGGAGAGGCAGGTGGAAGAGGAGGAAAAGAAACAGAGGGAAGAACGAGAGAGGATCTACAAACAGCTGGCTGAAGGTATAAACAGATTTAAAAACTTAGACCGCATTAACACCTGGACGTTTTATGCGCCTTGATTACCAGTATTATATCTGGATTAGGATTATCCACATAAAAATGCAGGTGTAAATAGGACCAAGAAACATTTCAAATGGATCTATGGGCCTTGTTTATATCTGATTTCTTTCTCATGCGTCTTGTATCAGGATTGTATTCTGAGTAAGGAATGAAACATTTGGGGCATGGTATGGAATTTGTTAGTAATTTGCCAATGATTACATTTTTTATTTATTAAAAAAATGTCATCCATTTGATCCCCATTTTTTAGTTACATTGAATGTTATATCCATGATTAGTTTCTGTTATCACTTACATTATAGCAGCTATAAACAGTCATTCTGTGACTAGCCTCTTTTTTTTCTCTCTCTCTCCTGAAATTAATAAGACATAAATACAGCTTGTCATGTTACAGAGAAAACGCAAAGCATAAACCCGTCTGTCCTGAAGAATTTAGTGTGCCAGAAAATATAATGTCACAAGCTTACCTCTGACACTTCCTGACTCTGGAGACGCCTTCTGTAGATGTTAAGTAAACGTCTCCTTACAGAAAAATTCACAATATCGTATCGTATTCCATACAAGTCCCTGTTAATTGTTACTACAGAAATGAAACATGAAGTGTACAGTTTAAACAGGTGCATAGAGAACTGATGTTTCCTTCTTGAAATGCCTAATACTCATCAGCGGCATAAAATGTATGATATCCTCTATATTATTATATGCACAGTGTAGATAGTTTACTGTTCTAACCTTGCTGCTGGTCCATGTATCCTGTATTCTTTGCATGTGATGTCATTTGCACAATATTTATTTAAATATATTTCTTTTTGTAAACTAAACATGCAGTTTATTGGATTACACATTGTCTCTGTTTTAACACAATGTCTGGGCCAGAAGGGGTAAATCTTGGTAGCAGGTAGATTCTTAATATAATTGTTTAAAATTGTGCATATAACAGTCTTTAAATAATAATTTTATTATTATTTTTAATGTGACCCTCTTACATGGTTACTGCCACTATGTGGGAGATTTTGGCCACTAACTATGCCATTTATCTCCACAGCCAACTCTGACACCATTCTGAAATGAATCATCCTTTAATTGATGATGTCACCCCTCAACAACAAATGAGTTGTAAGAATAATTATATTATTTTTATTTTTCAATAAAAAAATATCATGCAATTATGCTTTTCATACTTTGTGTTCATAAAACATGGTCGATGGGCAAACATGAGTTAAGGAATGAAACACTCCATATTGTTCTGTTTTTGGGAAAATTATCAATAATGGGGTGGAGTGATGAAGCCGAGTTACTGTTACCTCCGTAATTTTGATTATTTGTCCAAAACAGCACACCCTGAAGTGTTTTATTCTTCTTGTACAACTGTAACTTTTTAACAGTTACAGTTTTTTACTCATTACAGAACAACCACAGTGCACTTTTTATCCATATATACTTAGGACAGTCTCCTACTGGTAAATACTAATTATGTGATATATGCGATATGGTCTTCTACTATTGTATCCCATTTTCCTCACGGTTCGACGTGAAGTGAAGTGACCCATACTAGGGATTTGTGCTCTGCATTTAACCCATCCAAGTGCACACACACAGTAGTGAGCACACACACAGTAGTGAACACACACACCCGGAGCAGTGGGCAGCCATTTTAGCTGCGGCGCCCGGGGAGCAGTTGGNCCACCTACAATCCCTGCCGGACCCGAGACTCGAACCCACGACCTTCAGGTTCACCTTTGGGTTACAAGTCCAACTCTTGAACCATTAGGCCACGACTGCCCCCAAAGGATCCTTCCCATACCGGGAGTCGAACCCGGGCCGCCTGGGTGAAAACCAGGAATCCTAACCGCTAGACCATATGGGACGTGCGCCCTGCAATGCATTTCTGATCATAATGGAGTTGAGTTACTGTAGTCTACCATTTAACTCAAAACAGTCTTGCAGCAGAACCACCACTGACTGACACTCACCACTTATTTATTTATTTGGTTTTTGCCCCATTCTGTGTGAACTCTAGAGACTGTTATGCATTTAAAAACTATCCAAGAGATTAGCAATTTCTGAAATTCCAAAGAAGCCAGTCTGGCACTGAGCTCACATTCTTCCAGCCATTCGTATGTTTCATGTAATAATTGCATGAATGTGCAGGTGTACGGGTGTTCCTAATAAAGTATTCAATGAGTATGTACTAATGCTTTCATATGATGAATAAATACATGCACTAATGCTTAGTACATCAGGATATAATGACATGCGTACATTAAAAGCCTGTAGGTCAAATACGAATAGCCATTAATCATGGTAATAGTTAAGTATTAACATTACGTTCATTAATTATGTTAACGAGTATCATTAAAATATCAGTATTTATAAAGAGGTTTACAATATGAGTAGCGTGTGTTTGCGTTGTAGGTAAACCCAGATTATAGGCTATTGAATAAACTCGGGACAACTGCAACAGGCAGTGCCACTACCAAGCTACTTTGAGATAACGTGATCAAAATCAAACCACTTCATTGGCATGATGTTATAAACTTGCCGACGATTTCACAGGACATTGAACCATTTAAGCTCACAGTAAGGACTGTAGCATTATAAACTTGTGTTTCTACCGCATATTAACAATATGTAGATTTTGCTTATATTTTTAGTTTAGTAAGAATTGGAAAAAACGTTGCTTTCAGATTGCCTGAACTTACATTATAGCCTATAATTTGGGTTAATTATACATCGTTGCAGACACACTCTTCATAATGTAAATAATTACAAGAATTACTCTAGTCAGGAATAACAAATCACACAGGCAGCTTATAGGCAAAAATGCTTTGTGTTCAAAGACAAAATCTATATAAAATCTAGTCTGTTTACAGCTCCAACACAACCACCTTGATCAGAACAGTGCATGAATTTATATATCTATATATCTATAACGACTTCATTAATGCATTATCAGCATTATCATCAGGTCTTAAGTGCATGTAATAGTATATCTTATCAAAGTTGTAACATTTTTACATTTACTTTAACATTTTTATCATTACAGTTTTAACCGTAATTTAATGTGATCCGTCTTATGCACCCCCTGCAGTGCTGCCACGAACCCCTCGGGGTCCCAAGCCCCTCGTTTCACTGAAGTAATTACATTCATTGTTGACCAGTTATGGAGGAATTTGTCATCAAAAATTAAACTGTTACGTGAGAATGAATATGTGGAATTTTTCCATGCACTGATAATGGTCTAGTTGACTGAAACCTTGTGATATATATATGTATTTTTTCTTAATGTTGTGGCCATTTGTGCTCATTTGGTCATATTTTTAATTAGCCTATAGTATGGGACAGTCACATATTTACATGTAAATAAGTATTGTTTATAGGTGTCTTTTATGTATGTAGTCCTAATGACAGGAATTAAAAAGAAAGTTAAACAGTGTAGTAAAATTCCTTTTAGCTGTTTCCATTCCACTGAGTTGTGTAAACTAAATCTATTATGGTAACACTTTTCTATAAGGTTCACTAATAAGTATTTATTTATATTTAAGTAATGCTTTCTTAATGATGAATTAATACATGCACTAATCCTTAGCACATCACAAATTAATCAAGTGTTTATATTACCAGCCTCTGGGTCATACATGATCTAGTCATTATTTCCCAAAGGTTTCTGACTGCCGATCGCTCTTATGCAAATACTACATGCAGTCTTTTTTTTTTTTTTTAATTTGATCTCAGCACAGCTGATGCTAGTCAATAATTACACACTGACAAACAGATTGGAATATTACTCAGGGTCATTGCTAATTAGTTTAAATGTACTTGTCTAAAATCAGTTTTATGTCTGTGGGAAATACATTATATCATGTCATACATTAGCTGACATGAATTCCACAGGAATCCATCACAGGGCCATTAACTTTTTCTTCTATTACATGTTGCCCCTTGGCAAAGTTATGAGAAAGCATAAAATTTGCTTTCATAGTCATCTCACTAGAGGTCACGAAATGCTTCACAGTTAAACAATGATCAAACTCAGAATGTAAGAAAAGACAGAGGCAATTTCTGTGAAATATGATTCTTTGTATCAACATCTATTAAATGGTTTTAAAATCTGGACGTGACACTGGATTCTGAGCTTTACTTTGTTCCCTGCATAATCAAGAGGTATTACATAAAATAACATTAAATTATTATTAGCCTTTTATGCCCAAAGATGATGCATATAAACTGGTCATTCAGTTTTATAATAAAGCATCACAGTCATATTCTTAACCCATTTATGAAACAGAAGTTGTAAAGATAGCTGTACAGCTATCCCTGTTGCCCTTCAGCGCCACAATGCTGAGGTTTAAAGAGGGAGAGCGGCTGGGTAATCCATACACGGTTTAGCATAAATCCCAGGATTCAGGTCACAGTCCAATACAAAAAAGTGCTGAGTTTGCACAAGACACTTCCTGCAGGTTTTAGCAAACTAGTTCACTTCATTATCACTTTCCAGGTGATAAACATTTATTTCACTCAACCTGATTTGTTTTTTTGCAACAGCCACCAGTCATGCTTCATTGATTTCAATCTGAGCAAATGTTATATCGTATAATGTGTATAAATAATGCAAAATTCAGCTACTGCATCGAATTGACATCATGACTAAAATATAAACTATGCGACCACAGCAGCTGCAGCATCGACTGTGAGCTTTTGTCTGTGTCTTTATTGAGAGATGAGCCGCAGTTCCTAATATAACCTTGGCACGTGAGCACTGAGCAGACTGGAAACTGCTGATAGTTTGTATTAGATAAGAGGATTTATTAGACGTGCGTCGCTACTCATAAACGCCTGTGACATGACAGGCTGATTAAAGAGCTGCTGGAGATAAAGTATGAAATAAATGACCACCAACAAAATCTTAGAGAGCAACTGAATTTTAAACCTCTTAGGATTTAGATGTAGAAATAGAAATTTAGATTTAGAAATCTTGTTATACTGTAATTAAATGATTTTAAAAAAAAAAAAAAAAAAAGCAAAAATGTTTCATATAATTTTATGCTGTAACTAGTGAGAGGTGTGAAAATACGAAACCATAAGGTTAATCAAGCAGAGATTAGAAATAAAAACTTTGCAAGTTCATAAAAATGCAGACTTTATTTCTCGTTACATACAGAGAGAGCTTTACATAGAGATTCTTCGGGCGCTTTCACACCTATTAGTCTGTTTGTTGAGTCTGAATCCGAGTGATATTTTTTTTGTTCATTTGCTATTTGGTTTGGCTTGATTTGGTTTCACACTGCACGTAATTACTACATAGTTATTAAAAAAAAAAAAAAAAAAAACTTTCTTTCACCGATCCAAAATACGGCGCTGGGAAAAACATAAACAGAGCTTTACCAGGGGTGTGTAGAAATCACAAAAATCACCTGAGCACAAAGAACACAGAGCCGTGTTCATTCATCTTCAGTCAGTGCTTTGTCCTGTTCAGGATAGTCGTGGATCCTGGTAACATTGGGTGCAGGGCAGAAAAACTCACTCGGACCTAAGTGTGATTGCTGTGTTCCCACCTTCCTAAAGAATTGCACCGAGGTGGAGAACACACCAGGGTTCCGTTCAAACGGACTACACACTGCATATGTGACAGCGCCAATAAAAGCAGCACAACCAACCGAAAATCCTAATTAAAACAAAAGAGTTCCAGCTCCTCCGGTGCATGGACCCCTAATTAATCATATCTGAACTGTGAATCTTTCCATTTTCATTTGCATAAAATAAACTAGCGTAAGTTAATTGTCATAATATACCATATACCATAATGCCATGCTTTCTTGCTAAACCTGAAATGGTCTATTTGTTTGTTTACAGAATAAAGATTTACAGTTGATGTCTACTAATTTTTGTAGATGCTCATATTCCTCCTCCTTAAACATCGCACACAATTAGTGACACTGTACTCCTGTTTAAATATTCTTTACACACAGACGTGACATCTGTAGGTTCAGCGGCATTAGAAGCTGGCTGAGAAGACATTTGATATATATGAGATGTAGAGGTATGAAGGCCACTGGCACTGGTATTCCTCCCAACTGCGTGTGTCCCAAGTGTAAACTCACACGTATGAAAAAAAGCACACGTATGGTAGCACTTGACGTAATGCCGTGATGGAAATTCATGTTAAGTACATTAAAGTACAAACCGCACAAATTCAAGTGCAATACTAGCATGATGCTATGAAAATGATTCTAGTGATATATATACTGATGAACAAGCGCATATCATGAGCACATTTGTTAGTCACTACCCACTTAGATTCAATTTTTGGTCATTAAATATACATTTCTTCTATATTTTGGAGAACTCTGAGGGGGGTCTTGAGCACACGTATGGTAATGTTCCACTGGAAGGCAGTTGCCTAGGCAGGCAGCATTTTTAGCAGCTTTTACATGCTGAGTTCTTTCTGCTGGTAAAAGTTTAAGGACTGAACTGCATCTGCATCTCCTTCTTGGTGTAGGTAATCCCATAATTCTGTTCGTAAGACCAGAGCGCCGTAAAACTGTACTCTGATGAGGAATACAGTTGGAATATACAGTATAAACGAACTGCATAATTTGTAACTAGCTTTTATTTTTGTGTTCAGATGTGTTAATTAGTGGTTATTAAGTTTGCTATCCAGCTGTGTTAAGCTGTGTTAAGCCAAGAGTAGCCTAGATGTGTTCAGTACCAGAAACATACAGGCGGATAACAAATTAAAGGGAAAAATGGTGGCGCTGTTATACTGAGGGGGGGCATTTATTTTTGCGGGCATGGTTTGGGTCCACTTAAAGGGAAGTGTCACTGCAAATCAGTTGAAAGTTCTTTTGACTCATCCCCTTTATCCTACAATAAAACATTTTCTGGTCTCTCCAAGGATCATTTAATACAAAAATTCTCACGCTGCCAGAATTCCGTTGTCAGCTGTCTTTTGTTCCAGCGGCATTAAATCAGCTGTCAGTGAGCATGTCACATCATGCATTCTAAGACTGACAGTCTCAACAAAAAACTATATATTTTTTATAATGTTTGCTGGATTTTTGTCTGTGACAGCAAAATCAGGCCCAGAATCGTACAGTGTAAAGCTGAATGTATACAGCGCTCCTCACTACCATCATCTACCTCATCATCATACCAAAAATCTTTTGGGTATGTCGTTTAGAAGAACGGTGTTCATCACTCCAGTACAGTACCAGAGACTTGTGCAATCTACGCCAAGGTGAATTAAAGCTGTTCTAGCGGTTTGCCGTGTCACAACACCTTACCAACATACTTTATATCGTGTTTTACATAAATTTGTCATCCATCAATAGCTGCCTCTAGCTTGGGATCCATCCTCAGATGCTTTCAGTAATGATATATGATGCGACCCAAACTTGATGCCTGCCAAGGTTGCCTTTCAGGTAAAATGCTGCCCAATGTAACAGACTTGTTTCCACAAACACTAGTAAGAATTGGTATACAGTATGTACTTTAAAAAAAAAAAAAGCAACAAGTAATATCTCATAGCTATCATATTTGATGCCTAATCTTCGCAATAGACACACTCCACTTCTGGATTTGCCTCAAGAACATACAAGACTCAGTGATCATGTGACATGGATTTAACCAAAAACTATAAACCAGTGATGGCACAAACCGGAGGCGAACTCAGTCACCCTGGTTTGCGTCTACAGAAATTTGTCGTCAGGCCCCAGTTGGTCTAGTGGCATACTGGAAGCATGTGATGCATTGTCCTGCTCAGTGTTTCCCAGCGTCCCTCTGTTCTGGGGTGAGACCACTCTCACCATGTGCCATCCATTTCAGTGGCTGTGTTGAATCCCTAATGTACCCCGCCTTCTCTAACGGTCATTCAGTTCTAGCAGATTGAGCAGGTCTTGGACCCTGACGGTGATGGGTTATTGGCGGCAGCTGCTGAAGCAAATGAAACATTTTTACACAAACAGCACCATGTCTAATCTCTTCTATGTGCCCTGTCACATAGTGTATTTTATATGCACTATCAATCAAACCTTCATACATCCCTGCTCATAGAAGGAATTCTTCTTGTACTATTTTCTCCCATTTTAGAATAATAATGAAGACATTAACACTATGAAATAACACAAATAGAATGATGCACTGACCATGAAAAGTGTTAAACAAATCAAAACTATTATATTTTAAATTGTTAACAGTATTACTTTGCATCACAAGGGAGCTTTACCCAGGAAGTTTTTCTTAAACTTCTCAGATAAACAGATCTTGTTACTGCTTCTCCTAACTTCCACATGACAATTATGTAATCTAGTTTGCCACCTAATTTTCACTTTCAAGAACAAATAAAGCAAATTTTTAGTGAGACTGCTGCTTATGCGATTTGCCAAACCTTTTTTGGCTGCTTCTGCTTCTGCTTTCGCTTGGGCTGCTTCTTCAGCCGCCTTCAGCTTCGCCTCATATTCCTCCTGTAAAGCCTTCCACTCTTTCCGGTTGTTCAGAATGCCATCGAACATGGGTTGGATGGCCTTGTGGAACCGTGAGAACTCCTGCAGAGGATATGTTTATGTAATACTCTTATTTGCCTCATTTGCCTTTAGGGCTTCAAACACTTTTTAGGTATTTTAACATATTCAGAACATAATGCAGCTTTAGCAGGTGAGATTTAATTATAGATATCTCCTAAATAATACCTTGTAGACAAAAGTGCAGACAAAGTCTATAAAACCGCACTGAAGCTTGGGCAGTTCTGCAGATTTGTTCCTGTCCATCATGGGCTAAAAACAGAAAGAATGAGAAGTTTCATTTAAGCACCAAGTATCAACATTTTTCACTTTAGCATTTAACATAATGCACATAATTAACTAACCAAAAAGAAAATAATTGGCTGAGGGATATATTGGACTGAAAACATACACAAAGCCTTCATTCACTGGTTACAAATACGATGAACTCATTCACTGTTTATTTTCTCTTCTTGTTTGTCAGGCCAAATCTCTAGAGCACATGTTTGTAGCACTACAGCTTGGTGCTTTGGCTCCATTTGCTCTAGTTTAGCAGCTAACGTCTACTGAAAAATGTCACCTGCATCCCAAACACAGAACATGTTTGGTTCACTTTGTGCTGTTGAATCTGAGCCACTTTTTCATATCACTCAAACCACACTAGAGTTCAGTTGGAACCAGACTGAGGCCACCTTGCTCAGATGGTCTCAGATGGAGCAGTTGTTCTGGTCTCTACCCAAGTGTGATATTTGCATCTGCATGTGTGAAATCACCCTAAGGTTCATACCAAAGTTCCTTTTCAATTAAATACTGCCTAATAAAACAGGGCACTTTGAAGGAAGTGACTAATAAAGCCAACAAATCTTAATTAACCTTAAGTAACAATTTTGAATTTTACCCTCTCATCATTATGACTTGCAGACTAGGGAATAGGATCATCTTAGGAATGCTACTAGGACTAGGTGCTAACCATCTGAGACTCACAATGGGCTGTTGCTGAAGTACAGTCCTCTCTAAGTCACCCTGCTCCCAGAATTCAGCTGCAACAGACAGTGCCACCTGGGTAGACACAATAAGTTATACATCTGCAAATCAGGACGTTGTGTTGACGGAATTACTCATTCCAGACAGACTGACCTTGCTCTGAACCTCCCATGGTTTGGTGATGGCTGACAGATCACAAGCAGTCATCATCATGGCCCTGTTGGTTTCATGTAAGCAAGACCATATCCACAAAACAAAATGAAAAAAATGCCCTTACTGAAGCAGTAAAACAAGCCATCAGGTATTTCGTTTCTATGTTAATATATTTGTGACCTATTGCAATGTTTGCGCTCACATTACAATTTCCTTCCTTGTCGTTTCCAGAGACATAAATTCGACCCATTTCTTCTCCTCCTCATACGTCTCAGAAAGATCCACAATTTTCTGGAACATTGTCCTCTTCCTGTTAACATTAGAGAGACAAGAATTTAATGAATCATGTGCCACCATGTGCGAAAATTGGAAATATTATAAATACGAGTTTCCAACCTAAAGTCATAATTAGAAGGAACACGACAACCGAACATTACCATTTCATCATTGGGACTTGCAGATTAGGAGATGGGATCATTTTCATATTTGCTGGAGCTAAAAAAGCTCTTTTGTTTATTGATTCTATTCTATAGTTGTTGAATTCTGGAGTCTGATTGGTCAGAAGATGTTGATTAATTTTCTATAACAGCAGCTCTGACAGTAGTGCAGCTGCAAATCACAGGTTTATATTAATGCGGTCATTCTAGTACATTAGCGTTTCTATAGGTTTTTATGACATGGGCAAGTTTTCCAGACAGAGGAGTTTGTGCTTTGCAGAAGTAATACACTTTTGGGATGGAGCAAGAACTCTGTTTCGTTACACCACCCCGTCCTTGATTATTTTCCTCTAATGCAGGGGTGGCCAATCTCACAGGATTTCTGGTTTTCATTCTGATCAAGCAGGAACCACACCTGATTCCACCTGGATAATTAGCAAATCTTGGTTTCCACCAGATTGTGAGGTGTGGCTTTTGCTTGGTTGGAATGAAAACCTGCACCTACACTGGCCCTTCCGGGATAAGATTGAACACCCCTGCTATAACGCCACCACATGGAGGCTTTTCATTCCTTATATACACCATAGTTACAGTGCCCGGCTAGCTCAGTTGGTAGAATGTGGGACTCTTGATCTCAGGATAATGGGTTTGAGCCCCATGCTGGGTACCAACCCCAACCACTGGGGGTGCATAGGCTAGTGCACTCTCAGCGCTGGTCCCAAGCCCAGATAAATGGGGAGGGTTGCATCAGGAAGGGCATCTGGTGTAAATCTTGTGCCAGACGATAGGTGAGCCGCTGTGGCAACCCCACATGGGAGCGGCTGAAAGACCTATACACCATAGTTACAATTTAATAAGTGTAAAAAAAAATCCCACTGATGAAGTAAATGTTTACTCACTTGAAATACAAGGCAAGGTCAGTTGCAATAATGGCGATGTCGATTAGGTGGATAACATGGTCCATCTGTCTTCTGTTCAAGTTTTGAAAAATGTTTAAAGACTATGAACAAAGGGAAATGTCCAAATCAGTCATTTTGTATAGCAGTCTGAAAGATTTTGCAACCATTTTTGATTTTTTGACAAGAGCCTTTTTATAATTTTTTATTTTTTCTTTGTTTTTACCTCATCTCCAAGTAAAAACTTGCCAAATTCTAAATGATGCCTCTCCAGGATGGATGAACCATGAAGTTTTGCTAATGGATTTTGGGATCTAAAAACATTAAAATATTAAATATAAAAATATTAAAAATAACACAACTGAAACTACAACAAATATGGTTTATTCCATATATAACTTAAGCTTGAGTTATTTGTATGCATATACTTCATTCTCCTAATATGCCATGGTTAGTGAGAGTGACTTACTTCACTTGGTAGAGATTATTGGTGCCTCTGTGGTCAATATCGTGTAGGAATCCAGCAGTGATCATAGCCATGACCTCCAAATCTGTGTAGTATCGCTTCAGCTGCCCTGTCTGACTCCACACATAATAAATAAACCCTAATTATAGATCCCACAGTATCAAGTCTCAAAGTTAGGTTAAGTTGTTGCTTATAGAGGTTCATACCGTTAGTAATGTAAACATGGTTTGCCCAACGTTGAAGCCATGGCGCCAATTGTGATAAGTGATCTTTCTGTAGCCTTTGCTCACTGAGTACATGAACCGCACTAGAACCTAATGGAGAAAATGTTGTAAAGTCATTTGGTACCTGAGTTCTCAAATTCTTAACTGATCTTCTGTCTGGACAGAGACACTGTAAGTAAACATTAAGTTGTATGTATTAAGTCGTATCTTAGAGGTTTTTTTTTGTTTTGTTTTTTTCAAATTAAAAAAAGCCTCACATGATATGTACACTGTAACCATAACACTCTTAGTATGAGCTAACTAACTAGCCTTGCTCTCTAGATTAGATGTATTATTATCAGTAATATAGATGAAATGAAGATTGGTTAAACTCTGGTGATGAGCAGGTTGTTTGCCTTCAGTATAGCTTTAGAGACAGAATTGTATGCAGCCAGAATGTATGCTGCCACAGTTAAATTGGGACATCACATCATATCACCTAACAGTGAATGTCCTGAACACAGAAAAGCTGCTATTTTTAGTTCCAATGGGTATTTCCCATTTAACATGTCATAAATCTTCTCAAATTTGCTAACAAAACAAAATTTTTAACCACCACTGCTAATTGGCATGAATACTGACCTCCTGAGGGACCTGGAACTTCTTCACAACACCAACTTCGTAGTACATTTGGATGCCACACATCACCAATTCCAGTTCTGTACAGTCAAAGTCGGAAAACCGGAACTCGTATATTTCAAATTTATTTTTCCCTGGAAGTTCTTTCTTCTACATGAAGAGAAGAGATATGGAATAAAACAGTTAGGTCCATATAGATGTAATTAGATCTAATTTTTAATAATAATAATAATAATAATAANTTTTTTTATTTGAATTAAAAATTTTCAGGGGAATTAATTTGAGTGTGCCAACTGGTTAATGTGTCAAAAAACTGCTCACTGGGGTAAAAATCCTATTGGCAAATCTAACCGGACATGAATATTGCACCATAAAATACAAGAGCCTTTCAGGTTTTGTTATGCAAATGCAATGTGTTGGGCTGGGGGGTGATATTGTTACCATGTTTATATAATATTTTTAATAATGTTTGTTAACAAGTTAGACTGTATATACCAGGATCTGCCCAAGTTCATCCTCTTCACAGTCCACTGGTTCTTTCCCGAAATACTCCCTGGTTTTCTATAGTTAAAAGACAACAACAAAATGTGCACTGTAGTGTCACGGTCCATTTTCCTGGATTATGTCATTATTTGGGACTCAGTACTGTGCACGTAAGACTTACAAGGATATTCTGAATCTCATCATCTCTACACTTGACATGGTACAGCACCATGTCCTGGGCGATGTCTTTCCTGTTCTCCAGTTTATTCATCTTGTCGTAGGTGTCTGTGTTGAGCGCCGACCAGCCCAGAAATTGGGTCAAAGCCTTTAAAATCAACAGCGTTTACTAAATCCAAGACTCATGATTACGTAGCAAACAAGCAGTTAGTTACTAATAATGTGCTGGTTTTCCAAGATAAAAAAAAGAAATCTACCTCCATTAGTTGTTCATCCTGCTCATCAAATGGCTTGCCATCTTTCCTGTTATAGAATGTTGCCACTCCCACAATTTCTTCCTTCTTGTTGACGATTGGCAGAGACAGCACATTTTTAATGGTCCAGCCGCTGTCATCAAGTGCGTCTTTCTACATCACAGAGATACAGTTGTGTGCTTTGTAATTGGAGACTTGAGACTTGAGATCTTAACTAGTTTCCAGTTTAGCCTTTTCTAATTCCCACCTACTAGCTGACTCTCACTAATTGTGTTGGGAGGTCTGAAAAAACCAGTCAGATGTGGCTGAATTCTGGTACTACCAATAGACCAAACTGATAGATAGATAGAGAGTACTTTATTGATCCCAAGGGAAAATTTGGTGTCACAACAGCCACAAAACAAGAACAACAGGGAGGACCTAACAGTTCATAAGACTTTAAAAATGCACAGTAAACTTACAGTATACCACATATAAATAGATACATATAAATAGTTATTGACAGGCCATGACTTTGACACTACCAATTTGGTCAATTTTGATCAATTTGCCAGTCCCACTAGCTGGCTCTCCTCTATCACATGACAACTACCAACCGGAAGAGTTAAGTCTAGCATGTGCTTCCTCTGAGACCCATGAAGCCACCGCATCTTGTCAAACTGCTGCACATGTTAGGACACAGAGAAGCTGACCACTTGGAAAAGCCCAGACTGTCCTCTTCCACATATATGAGCTAACAGATGCCCATGATTGTTTAGTGTCAGGAGAGACTGACAGGAGAGAGTGGAACATCATCATAAGATACCATAAATATATTTCACCAAAATGAGTTGGAAATGTTTGCATTTCCTTTGTAACTTGTCTCCCGGCAATGATAATGATAATGATGACGATAAGGAGCCAGTTTAATTTCCCCACACAGTGAATGTAATGCTTTGATCAAGTTAGTAGATAGCTATGATTAGGGTGTAATCACATACCAGCTGTCAAAAATGTCTGTAATGCTCCTGTACTGCAGAAGAAATTAAATATTTAAATGCTATTTTCTCAGTTTTCACTTTTGAGGGAACCAAATGTTATAATGCTAGAACTTCTGATTGAGATTAATTCAAAAGAGAAACACAGTTCAGTTCAGGAAAGACTGTCAAAACTTCAAAAATGCCAAAATTTCACCATGGGAAGGGTTTTCCCAGGCTTCAGCATCATAGGAGGAGAATGCTAAGTGACCTATTCTATACACATGGATTAAAAGACAATCAGACTAGTAGTGCTCTGATTTACAGAGGCTACAGAAAGACCATCCATCCATCAAACCCAGAGAGCAGCCTGATATGCTTTTTTTTTTTAGACAGCTGTCCCACTGATTCCAACCTCCTGATTTCATTATTTTAAAAGTGAAATGGATGTCTACCTGAAAATTGAACATGTCCTCTGCAGATGCGTTCATGATGTTGCAGATCTAAAACAGTGAAGAAAATAAAACAACGTGTGCAAATGGCTTTCAGGCCTAATAAATTTACTGTATGAATTTTATAATTAGTGCCAAAAAATGTAACAGGGTTACACATACAAAGCCACTTTCTGCTACATAGGTGGGTAGGCCGCTAGCCAGTGCCCAGTGCTCTGGAGGTGGATTTCTGCAACAATAGTCATTTATTAAACAAAAACAAACCAGTGCTGCTGTCTCAATTCAGACAGTAATACAGCTACAAATCACAGGTTTATTTTAATGTGCTTGTTCTAATACGTTATCCTTTCTAGAGTAACAACTCATTCTCAATGCCTTGTATAGCAGACACTCTACATAAACCAATTAAAAAGCATGTGTAATTATTGATATGGTGAAGTTTTCTGTGAGGCAATAAATAAATATTGCCATTTGCAAATCACTGTAGTATGAGAGGAATAACACATTTTTGGGATGTGCTGCTACAGGAAAATAATCAACGTCCTACTTATTGCAGTGAAGGTGTAATGTACTGTGATCTTAATCATTCTTATCTTTACACGCATTTAACCAAAGGCAGAACTTACGGTATGACTTTGATGTCCTCTTTTCCGTGTAAAATGTAGTCAATGACTTTGTAGAAGATGATTTCCTGCATGAGCATAAATAAATGAGCCTCCATGGTAATTAATAAGACCAGATGTGAAACATCAGCATTGCGAAATCACCTACCCTCCCATCTGGAGTGACGGGACCAGAGTATGGTGGTTGTTCTCCCATCAACACAGGCCAGATATCAAAGAACTCCTGTCAGAGACCACATGTGAGAAAGAAGAGTCATACTCCAAAGCCATGTGTTTAATCATGATGCATTAATTTATATCAACTTCATTTCTGGCAAAAGTGCACTCTGACATATGAGAAGAAGTAGTTAGTTAGTGCAGATCATGTCCTCATCTAAATGTGAAAAGTGGGCAGAACTGTGAGAACATGGGGAGGAGACATGGAGGTGGTGGAACAAGGGAGAGATGGGAATTTATCGGAATTTAACTAGGAAGAAGGTGGCACTTTAGGCGTGGTCTTTCTACCAAACTTCAGTTATTTCATTAATCCCTTCTCATATAATTTATTTCAGACACCACTTTTGATTTGGATGCACCTTTTCCTTGGTCATGTCCAGCAGACCGACAGAGTAGCGGTCACAGTTGAGGTATGCCCGCACTGTGTACAAAGCTTTGTGGAACTGGCGCTCGATATCCGTGAGCTCTTCGAACACTTTGTTAGCGGACCACAGAAGCAGCTGTATGCAAAACATCACAAAAATCTCACATCACAATACTTTCATATGTTTCTATGATTCATGATATGCATCAAAAAGTATAGGTTTGCTGGAAAACTAGTAGCACAAAGTAGTAGTGAATCTGTGAAAAACTTTCTTAATAATCATCCTTTGATGTCTACAAAAGGCAATTTTTAAAAAATGTTTTAATGTTAACATTTTTAAATTATATATATTTAAAAAGTACAAAATTTTGAATTCAAAACACGCTTCCTGGTTCCAGAGTTTGTAATTGGAGTTTGTAATAAAATACACAAAATGTCCTTAAAAGACATTATGATGCCCATGATATCTCAGAAAAATGTATTTTGATAATTTATCACAATATCAATATTATGTTAAATTGCCCAGAGCTAACTGAGAGTGTCTGAGAACATGTGATACACACTCACCTGGCCTTTACGTGTCTCGCAATTATGCAGATAGCTCAGGTGGTAAATCTTCAAGTTCAATGTTCCAACTTTTAGATACTTTAAAAAAAGCTGTGAGTGGAAAAAATGAAGACTTTACATTGACACTGAGGCAGAATTCAAGCAATGCATGCAGATAGAACATTGAATATTAAGGGCCTTGTTGAAGGCCTAACAGTGGTTCTTGGGCAGTCCCTGACTTTGAATCCACAACCTTCTGGTCACTAGCCCAAAGTAGAACCTTAAACTACCTTGATAATTACTTTCAGCAATTCAGATTTAGACAACAAGTGACCAAACTAACACTTAGGACATTTCTGTAGGTAGAAAAGTATAGGTTTAGGCTTATCTTTGCTATGAATCACTCACATCTTCATCCTCATCTGTGAAATAGGGTCCGTTATTTTTATTGACTGCCATGACGACCGCCACCACATCTTTTCCGTTCATGATGGGAGTAGCCAAGATGTTGCGGGTGGTGTATTCTGTCAGCTCATCAACAAACGTACTGAAGTGGCTATTCTGGAATTAACAGTTTCATATTTTTTTAAAAAATCAACAAATTGTTAGTATGTATCTTGTGTGTTTAGTTCAAGGAAATGTTTAATAAATGCAGTTTATTGAGTTTATTAAGCTTTTTTGTGGTCTTTTATGAATAGTGTGTCAATGCACACACACTAATGACCAGTGGTGGTAAATAACTAAATGAACTATAGGAAATATAGTTATGCTGACCGGTTTTAAAAAATGCATTTTTATATGTTTAAGCTTGAATAGCTCAAAATATAAATAAATGACCAGATCTATGTAACTTTTTTTTTTTGCTGACACACAAAATATAATGCCACAGGTGAAATAATCCCCAAGCCAGAAAGGGTCATGACATATTGGAATAAATGGATTATGTCAAGAGGATTTAGCAGGTCTAAATTATGCATCTACTACCTGTACCTGCAAGCATGATGGCCATTGTTGCTTCTGTCTTTTTAGTTTAAAACATAATAAAAACAAAGCAGTACATCATGGTGTTCCAGTGCAAAAATAATAATAAAAAAACATGTCAAAGAATAAAATATATCTCTTACCTCTTTGACGTCCTTGACATTGATGTTTTTCTTGGATTGGGCGACATGCCCGACTATGCCGATATCAAGAGGGAAGACAATCTCCGAGTCGGGTTGAACCACACAGTCTTCCATCTTTGATGAAGCATTGACGTTGAACAGTCGAGTGGCCAATTCAGCTATGCCATTCCTTTGCCTGTACATGAAAAGGCTGCATCGGTCTGCGTGGATCAGAGCATTGAGCCGCTTCAGGATCTTGAAGATCACCTTCTCCATGTTGACATTCTCCTGCATATCTTTGACAAAATCAAAGAATATTGCACCTTCTTCCACCTGACACACCTGCTCAAAACAGTCCAAATCCACTTTGGACTCTGGGATTCCCATTATGGATGCCACGGCTCCAGGTTTGAGCTTTTTTGAAAAGTATCTCTTCGCGAACTCTGGGTTTCCATCTAGAAACTTCTCCACATCTTCGCTTTTGACGCTCATCTTCGCTTTGTAAGCACCACAAGAGGTTCAAACAAGGTTCAAATCTGGTCTTGACGTTTAAAAAAAGTTATATTTTGCAATGCATAATTACAAAACTGTGGAGAACAAGAGGGACTGGCAGTGATACCTGCAGCAGCAGGGGCGTCCGAGCCAACCGTCAGCAAGGTGTTTCCCTAATAGCGTTGAAGGTGAACAAGGATCTGCTCATGCAAAACTGATCAGGTGATCAGCAGCAAAGCTGGGGTCCACTGCCTCAACAGAGTATCTTTATCCTCTCTAGTCTATCTTGTCTGTGCTAACAGAAAACAGGCACTGTGAAAAATTTTCAATTAAAAAAGCCTCAAAAGCAACAGGCATATGCTAAAAAAATATTTGGTTTGTCTCTCTCATCTCCTTTCGCAGGCCATTGCACCGCAAGCTCTTTATGTTCTTATTAAAGACACACTCCTCATGCCTAAGCCCTATTCAGACAGGCCACTAGCTGATTATCTCAGCACCCTGGTCCTCTCTTGACTGCCACCAAGAGAGCAGTAAAGAGAAAAATAAAGTAATTCATTGTCGGCATTTACTCCATTGTCAATGCACAATGTGCAGCGCACAGCATTCTTCTCCAAGTGCATGAAAAATAAATAACAAGCTTCAATATTTGTGGTAATCCCTAAATTCATATCTGAAGTACATAGGCGATCTATATAAAGAGTCGGTAAACATCTTAAGCAAAAGGTCAGGAGGATTATTACCACTTTAATAGCTTCAGACCTCCCTATAGAGAGCTGCAGCGAACACAAAAAGCCTGTTAATAAGCAAAGCAAGCAAGTCAATCTTTGTTTAAATTATTCACTCATAAAGTGTTTCACAATACAATGGTTTGACACAATTTTCTAAAAAGCTATTAAGAAGAAGAAGAACATAGAATAAAAGCATGTGAGGAAGTTCATGCAATGTTTTGCACATCCTGGATCATTCTTCAGAGCTCTCCAGTCCAGTTAGGTAGACTGATTAGTAAAACATTTTAGATTACTATTAATGTTACATAATGAAAACATAATTTTAGGTTTGTTTCTGTTTGCTAACTAGATAATAATAGCTAGAACCTGTCAGTGGAGTCAGTTTGCTTTGCCCACTTCAGTTTGCTAGCTTGTTAACAAAATATTAAAGCAGCCATATTACATTGGTATTTGTTACAGGTGAAAGTAACTGAAAGTAACTGTATTTTTTGTGTAAATAACATTTATTTATTTATGTTTTGTAGGTCTATCACACGTTGGTCAGTCAGCTAGTCATTCACAACCAACAGAGGGTTAGCACAATTGTAGCACAAGTGTCAGTGATGTGTTAAGTACTGGTGAACTGCTGTATGGATGGGCATAACCTATGTACTGAAAAAGACCTGAAACCTTTTTAAAGATCTTTAACTTTCTAACAAGGTAATGAAAATACATTTGTACTTGGACTGTCAGTCAGACTGCAGTGGGAGTCAGAGTGCAGTGTGTGAAAGAGCCAGAAGGAGGCAGCAGAATGCAGTTTGCACAGACAGGATCTACAGAACAGGCTGCTCGTCTGAGGCTCTCTGTCATAGCTGCTTCCATCTAAGAACATCCTAAAAGCTAATAGCCACTTCTCCATGCCGCTTCTTCAGCTCGACTGACTACTTCCTAATGAGAGTTCTGCCAGGCCTCTATTGCTTGAGCAGGTGTGTTGGTCCGGTACTCCATGTATGTAGTGATTTATAGATTAAAAGGAGCAAGTCCATTGTGCAGCACACTGAGAGCCAATGTATGGGTTTAAGAATGGGAGTAATGTGCGTCCTTCTTTTGGTTCTAGCGTGAACTATGGCATCTGTTTTTTTAATCAGAAGACACTCTTGCAAAGCATATTGCTCTCACACCTCACTGAGCTGACTGTGTGCAGAAGTTATTGTCATGCCTGAAATATTATTGGAGATCGTTACTCTAAAACATCATTGGCCTGTGAATCTGAGAACCTGTCAATCTTTTTTGCCTCCCATTTATTTATTTATTTATTTATTTATTTAAAATATTCCAATCAGTTTCTCACTTTGTGCAGCTAGTAACCCATTGAAATGTAATTTTTTTTTTAAATGAATATAATCTGAATATAATCCAACTGTTCTAATATTATTAGGCATCATTATTTGAAAGTGTACAAGAATATGTGGCTATTTATTGAAGCCATAGAGCTTTTTATTCCTGAACCTTCCAACCTCAGAACGCATTTTTATTAAAATTGCCGTTAGACTCATGTTGACATTATATATATATATAGGCCTACTTGTTTTTGCGTTATTGTTATGACAATAACAAAGTCAAACAGGCTATAACTGTAAGAACGCAATAATAATTATAATAAGCTTGATAATAGTGCCCTTTCTTCTGGACCCATTCTTATGACAGTCACCTTATAATCACCTACATCACAACCACTTTATTTACTTTTGTTGCATTTTGTTTTTATCTTATTTTATTCTTATGTACTTAGTATACTGCCATAAGAGTGCTCTAATCGGTGCTTTATGTTTATTGAGTCCTTGTAATGTGTTGCAGCAATTGTTTATTGCTGCAACAAATCTTTCCTTCAGGAATCAATAAAGTGCTCAGTAGAGCGTCTATCTGTGTGTTCTCTTTGAGAACCACTTTTTTTCCACATTTTTCTGGAATGAGAAGTAACCCCACCCTGCTGCTAAGATATTAAACTCCACCCCATTACCTTAAAAGGCAACTCACAAGGTGTTCTGAGGTCACATGGAGAAAGGGAAAGATTGGTCAAGTCTTGATTTTATTGTAATTTGCCTAGCAGACAGCAGGGGGCTCTAAACATTGCTCACTTTCACTTTAACCCTTTACTGCACATTGTTGCCATATGGCAACAATTTACAAACTACCCCCCTAATTTTTTTTTTTTAAATTNCATAAAAAATAAATAAATAATTCATGCAGTAGAGGGTTAACCTGTGAAAAGCCAGTGTTTCTGCAGTTTCATTTAAATTATTCCCTGCCAAAATGTACGAGATGTGATAACGCTCTTCACGTCAGATTAAACGATGAAGATAACTACTGTGTTCTACCATACTGGTTGTGCAGCACAGCTGTAGCTCTTCAACTGGGAAGCCTAAAAATAGCTTCACGTTGTAATAATAGTAAATGAACTCTATGAAGAGGGGATTTGGATGCTAATTAGCTAGCTACACAACTGCAAGCTGTCATTCATCCTCTGTTTCTTTCCATGTTACATCCCTTTTTGTCCTGTCATGATATAACTGTTGGTGAGACATTATACGGACATTCAACAAACTGCCCTTATATTAAATCCCATATGTTTTGTTTTGTTTTTCACCATTTCACCATTGCCACTACCGTGTCTGTAGCTGTCCTGTGAGTTTTGTGTAATCATATGCCGTCCTCCTATTGGTAGATTTTAGACGAGTGTTGTAGCACCAGTCACGCTCTGAGATTTCAAGCAAAATTTTCTGACACCTCAAGAATTTTGTCATCAGCTGTCTTTGGTCACAGCTGCACTAATTCAACCACTGGTGAGCGTGTCATATTATGCCTTCTAAGGCGACCTTTCTTAAATCCCAACCAAAGATTATCCTTTACGATGTGCAATTGTGTTTGTGGCAGCAAACCTGGGCGAAATATCGTACAGTGTAAAGCTAGCTTTAGGCATGTGAAAGTTTTGCTAAAACAACAACGACAAAAAGATAAATGGGAAGAAACTAGCTTCCGCACACAGCCGATGCTGTCCTATTGGCCACCTGGAGATATACTTAGCAAATTAGACTTTTGGTTTTGGTTAGAATTTCAGTGATCCCAGATCCAAACGTTTATTTCATTTCCATCCATCACTGTGAAAGATATCAAGGCCTGACTGAACACTACAGTTTAACCAGTACATTGGTCCTCATTTATCAATCATTTGGTAAAGTGTGAATGCTGATTTCCTTCATACTCACCTGCATATGTTGAAATACACCAATGAGATATCAGATATCAAGTGCATTAACAGCAAAACTGACTTACATTTAGCTACAAATCTCCATAAAATGCAAAGAGAGTGCCTCCTAAGTGCAGCATGTGCTAAATCATCCAGAAATGCAGCTCAGCCATTACAGCACATTGACTACCAGAGGCACACACTAACCCTTCCTCCTTTTATAAGGCACCATTACTTTTGTCCTCATTGAATGGCTAGTTTTATTTGTGTTTTGGACTGGTTTCTTTGAAGTTTTTAATATGAAATGTCTCAAGTTTCACAAAAATATTCATTAAATTGGTATGTATAATTGAAATAAATTAGCTATTTAAACTCAGCTGCATACTATTTATATATGATCACAGTAACTCATCACCAATTATATGGTTTGAAGCCGATCAGTCAAAGTTCACATTAGTCTCCATATGCATAAATTTACACAAACTTGGGAGCACTCAGCTGTGTGTCACAATGAACTGTTTTTTTTCCCACGAATACTACATATCTTGTGTAAATGCTGCTGTGAATGATTTACGAATACAGGGGGCAGTTGTGGTGAACCCGAAGGTCGTGGGTTCGAGTCTCGGGTCTGGCAGGGATTGTAGGTGGGGGGAGTGAATGACCAGCGCTCNGATGGGTTAAATGCAGAGCACAAATTCCAAGTATGGGTCACCATACTTGGCCACAAAGTCACTTCACTTCACATTTGTTTGTGTCAGCTTGATAAATGAGGAACCACTGTGTCTTACTGGAACAATTCCACCAAAAAGAAAAACAGTTTGATTTTAAACCCTGAGACTTTGAACCCACTAGGGGTCTGGAGCAAATGGCTTTTAGCATTTGGACGCAGAGGTTCAAACTTAGTAAAAGCCTCAGCCCTAGAGGACTGTCCCTGCTCGTGGGAACGTGTCCTCACTCAGCTCTGAATCATGTGAGTTGAGACAGGCTGTCTGAAGTCCAGGCCCAATCACATGGTCCTGTGCGTATGGGGATTAGCCAGCACAGCGAAAGAGTCCAAACACACCAAACAGGACTGTTGTGAAGGCACACTAAGAAGAGGGATGAAGGAGGGGATTAAGATTATATAATCTCACTTACTGGAAACACAGTGGATCATACACATTATGGGGATCCCTCAGCTGAAATACTGATTGGAAACAGAAAATATACATGTACATAATATCCCCTTTACGCATATCTAGTCAATTAGACAAGACATATTTAATTCAATTCATTCACACTAGCCTACAAGGCTAATGTACATCACATTACATTAACATTAGCCTACAAGGCTAATGTAGCTAACAAGTAAGGGAAGCTAATAGCAACTAGTTTAGCATTGTACTTGCATTGATTTTATATGTATCGATTACACTGTCAAGTTTAAAAGTCTTATTTATTTCTATTACACACATCAATTAAACGAACAATTTGTGAAACTTAGTTATTTCATGTTAATTAATGACCTGAAAGAAAGTGACAAAATATAAACAAATAAACTAGTCATTCAATTGGGGGGAAAGTAATGGCACCCAATAAAAGGAGGAAGAGTTAGTGTGTGTATATAGTAGTTGACATGCTGCAATGGCCGAGCTGCATTAGTGGAAGATTTAGCATACACCGTGTTTAGGAGCTTATTTTCTTCTCCTTGTCCATGTGTGCAAGGTAACATCAGAAGCTTGTTAGAGCTAACTGATTGAAGATTACAAAAAACAAAAAAAACAAAAAAAAAACAAGAATTGTGTAATTTAATTGACTGATACTTCAGAACTGTGTACAATAAGGTAAAATTACATTGGTTTTGATTTAAGGTTGTGGAACTCAGATTGAAACCACATTTTCACCCATTATCACTATCACATTATCACTACTAATGTATAACTTCCCCTTCAAACTGTAGGCCATGCCTACCTGAGTCTACCTGAATCTGTTGCTGGTGTGAAGTGACGCCAAACTATGAGGTGAGGAGGAAATATGGAGCTATGACTGTTTTTAACTCTGTGATCTCCTTTTGTTCAAGTCTATAGATAACAGTGAGAAGCGACTGTGTGATAATTTACACGTGACTTAATATGTAGATGTTAAACTGCAGGCTTTAAGCCTCTTTAGTCCTGAAGGTCCAATAAAAAAAAAGCAAAAAAGTGATTGACTACCTTTAGGATAAAGGAGCAATCTATGTAGGCTACGTTTAATTTTTCTCCAAAATGTCACTATAATATAAGGCTTTGCAGATTATACATCAGTGACCTTCATGTATAAAAGACATTTTCTCACAATGGTATAGTGCATATAAAACAAATACATGAACACTGACTAAACTGAGTGTGTCTCTGAGCTAAACATCTTCCCGTACATGTGTAAAAATAGCAACCAGATTGAAACTAAAGCTAAAAAAGAGCTCTAAAAAGGACTGTGCTAATCCTGTACAAGCTTGTCTGGATAAAGAGAGTATCATCGATCGTTGTGTAGAGTCAACACAGATAGCCTAGAAGTGACCATAAATATAAATAGTATTTAACATTAAAAAAAGGAAATAATCATTGAAAATCAAGTGAAAATAGATACTACTACTCAGTGCAATTCCATGGCTTTACAATGTATAAAAAGGCAGTCAGTGTAATAATAAATAATTATTATTATTAACAGCAATAACACTGAATATGCAGCATAGTGTACATTAGGTCTGTTCAGGCTATGGAAATGCAGTTTATCCCCAGGAAGTGTGTGGAATCAGCAATATTTCTTATCTGTTTCTGTTTTTCAGGGCTGTTAGCTGCTTGGGCAAGATTACTTTACTGGATCATTTAAACTAGTGGAGTAAAATACTGTCCGCTAATATAAAAGGAAAGGATCATTTGTATATTGTACTTGAAAGAAAGGAGAAAATATTTCTTATGTAAAAAAAGAAAATAAATTAAAAAAGAAAAATTTTAGAAAAAAAATTCAAATAATATATATGTATATAACTAAGTGCAAATGATTGCTTTGATTAAAAAAATTATGTGTATATTGAACTAAATTATGAAAGTATATAAATGAAAAAAATACTTTTGAATAAATGTAGCATAATGACCAGAATTTTTTTTTTAATATGTTGATTGATATGTTACTATTATGTTGAATAGAACTAAAAATAAATAAATAAATAAATAAATAAATAAATAAATAAATAAATAAAAATAGGAAATTCTGATCATTTGTTCAGAAACTGTTGATTAGCTATTACTTAGAAGGGGGGAAAAAAAGCAATATACACTCATTACTCGTTATTCAGGTATCACTTAGATACAAATCAACCACACCACTACCCGGCTCGTAGATTAACACACACATACGTATGTAATAAACACAACATATGTACGACACTTTCAGAGACTCTCCTGCTGATTTAGCTTATTTTCACTTGTCACAAGGAATGTTTTTTTTCTTATTAATCAGTACAGCTTACTGCGTTACATAAAGCCTGACTTGTTTTTTACAGGCAGCATGGGCGGGTTCAACCAAGAATCCCAGATTACACAGAGGATTTCTACAAACGGATTAAGTTAAGCACCTTATTTAGCAACAAGAAGTGAAAATCATTAATAAGCCCATCTGTGGAGTTGGTATAAAGAGGCCACTGGTCCACGGAGACATTGAAACTTGGTGGAGAAGTAGAAAAAGCTCCTATTTCTATTTCTTATTAACTCTAACTCTGATCAACTTCAACATAACAGGTAAGATCTGTGATTTTATTATTAACTCGATAACAATGAGGTCTAAAAAGTACCTTATGTTTATACTGTCAAAGTGAATATATGAAAGAATAAATCAAATATTACTGTTGAAGCAGGAGATTATGAGACTGAAATGAATAAGCGAATGAAAGCACAGCTTTTGCTCTCTCATGGTGGTATAGGATGGAATATTACAAGTTCGCCTTGCTGGTGGTGTTCCTGTCCTATGTTGAGCACTGCTGGTGTGCTTCCTGTGTGGTGGACAGCTTCACTGTCAAGCAGGACTTTGACCCGAAAAAAGTGAGTCCACAGACCAGGGTTATAAGGAAAGGGACTATTCTGGAATCTGATTGGTCAGAAGGTGTCATTGCCGCTGGCAGTAGTATAATTATTGATACGGTGAAGCTTTCTGTGAGGAGCTGCTTACGTAACATTTATGGAAGGAGTCTCCAGTGTCAGCGCTTTGTGACAATCAGAGGTTCCTTCCATTTTTCTGCTTTCCAAGCTGCATTTTTGTGTTAAAATTAAATGGCACAATAAGTGCAATATTGATATTGGTGATTATGACTGTGATATGACTTTGTGTTTTGTCAGTATGCAGGAAAGTGGTATGCCCAGCAGAAGAAAGATCCAGAAGGACTCTTCCTGCAGGACAACATTTCTGCAGAGTACACTATCGAAGAAGACGGCACCATGACTGCTTCTTCCAAGGGTCGCGTCACTCTGTTTGGGTGAGTGAGGAACAAGATAAATTCACCGGCATGATGTATGCAGAGGAAGTAGATATTGATGAGTTGGTGTTTGGAATAACTAGACGTCGAGAACCACAGATATGATACCGAATATCAGTTTCGGACTAAAATTGACTTGATATTGGAATGCTGAAACTACGTTAAACTGAGTTTGACAAATTACAGTAATGACAAATCTTTAATGATAGGTGTGAACACGAATAAGTAAGCCAAGGGATTTAGGAGTTAAACTGTTCAAAAGGTGTTGGTGTGAGGATGTGTAAATTTTAACCTCTGTTGACAATTTTTCTTTTCCACTGTCCTTATATGGTCATTATTTCCTGTCCTTGATTGACACCTGTTCCTCATTTTAAATGGCTAGGCATTGCATTAAAATTGTTATTCGTGTTCACACGTATTATTTGTTATATTCTATGTATTGTTCGGTAACTACAGTAAAAATAACAGGAAAGGTTTATAGATTGTCTAGAGTGGGGAATGTAAGTCTGGACCCACAGAGTGTGAGTTCAAAGGGGTTAAAGGGAAGCCAATATCAGTGTCTGGTATTATCAACAAAAATCGAAAAATATCGATTAGTGCAGCACTGACTGGAATGGGACCTGTTGTGGGTCTGTGTGTGTGCAGATTCTGGGTTGTGTGTGCTGACATGGCTGCCCAGTACACAGTGCCTGATCCAGCCACACCTGGCAAGATGTTCATGAACTACCAGGGTCTGGCCAGCTACCTGTCTAGTGGAGGTGGGATAAAAATATTATTTATTTTTAGAAATGTAATTTAAATATTAAGCACATCAGGCAAATACATGTATGTATATACTATTATATAAGTATATATTTTTTGAGCCATCATTGCTGTACATCACCAGAGGTTCCATTTACAGAAACATAAACCAGTAACAGTGTGTTAGATGTTTATAATATCGCATATTACAAATATTTTATATCGCACACTTTGCTAATAAAAGGACAAATGTTAGAAGGTTTCTCCGGGTGAATCCTTAAAGCTTCTAAATAGAAACCTACAACAGATTGTTTCCCCATCAAAAAGGGTCCCAAGTAGAACTCCTTTGTCATACACTCATAAATCACAGTAAAATCACAGTTCTATTTAAATTCATGCTCGGTTATGCTTGGTTTTTAGTTATTGGGTATAAATTTAAGCGTTAATTCAATCAGTATGGAAAAAAACACTTCAAAGTTGATCATTTTCCTTATAACAGCAACTTCTGAAGTATTTTATTCCCCTTATACCACAGCACAGCACACTTTTTGTTATTCATAGTAAGTTATCGACAGTAATTCCCTCCCTTTCTGTCAGAGTTTATAAGGCAACGAAAAACACAGCTTGTTACAGAGAAACCACAATATCTAAGCTCCTCTACAAAACCCTGCAGCGGTTACAAAACGCTGACAAAGGAGACTCCTTCTATAAATGTTTAATAAACATCTCCTTACAGAAAACTTTACCAAATCAATGCTACAGAATTTGCTGTTTATATAGACATAAAAAATATTATCAGTGTATTCGTATAAACCTGTGATTTGCAGCTACACTGCTGTCAATACCTTCGGACCAAACAGAATCAGCAAATAATTCAACAGCACTGTGCTCTAGGTTTTCTAATAACTAAATGTGAATTATAACAACTTCCACCCTGGATATCCAGAGATCCCAATCTGAGAACTTGGGATCTATATAAACGTATGTGTCATTCACACAGGTGATAACTACTGGATCATCGACACAGACTACGACAACTACGCCATCACCTACGCATGCCGCACACTGAAAGATGACGGTACATGTGAAGACGGCTATGCCCTGGTGTTCTCCCGTAACCCCCGCGGCCTGCCCCCAGCCATCCAGCGCATTGTGCGCCAGAAACAGGAGGAAATCTGCATGGCGGGACAGTTCAAACCTGTGCTGCAATCAGGTCAGTGTGCGCCAAAGTGCACTAACACACACCTGGACTTCAAATAAAGCACTTCTGTCAAAGAGCGCTTTTAGCCCCAGTCAATAATATACAGTGAAGTCTTCATAAATGAATGCATGTCTGTTGGACATTTTGTGAGGGTCACAAATTTCCTCTTTTGTTCCACAGGAGCCTGCTGAGCTCTCTGACACCTTCCTTTAGTATGGTGCCATGAGAAAACACATCCAGCGCTTTAGAGATGCAGAGGACAAAGAGCGCATCAGGGGGACGCAGTTTCCAGTTTGCTGTCTCAAGGGAAAACTGTGTTTGGGACAATAAATATTTTTTAAACAAAAGTTCTGTCTTTAAGAGTTTATAGGGAATTGAGACATGCCTGTTAAGCCTTTGCAAATGCTAATACAAATACTTTCTGCCAGTAAGTAACGCTTTGCACAAGAACACTATAAAACAACATATCAGGGTTAAAAATATATATGCTATTTATTTCTCATGCCTTATTAGACACATATAACAAGTTGAGTTAAGTGCAAGTAGTGAGGACTTATTACTGAAATGACCCACGTAAGATGACATTTACATTTTCACATTTAGAGAAGATGCCTTTATCCAGTGTTATATATTCTCCATCATAAATATATCCTCATGTTATTACAAACTGGTCAGGGTTTAAGAATACCAAAAAGCTCGAACTTTGTTAGAGAGGAGTTAGTACAACATGTTGGTACAGAGATAAAAAAAGGTCTAGGTCTGAGTCTGAATGCATAACTTCATTCATTCAGGGCGAGAGCATTCACCCCGGGTGGAATCCCAGTTGTGCTAACATGCAAATTCGCACACTCATACACACCTATGGGCAGTTTAGTGTAGTCAAAAACTGGTGAACATACAGGAAACCCACACGGACATGGGGAGAACATGTGAAAGGTCACACAGACGTTAACCTGAGCTCAGGATCAAACCCAGGACCTAGCTGTGAGGCAACAATGCCTACGCAACTTTCCATCTATAATTTGTGTAAACATCGGGTACACATTAACAATGTGTTTCACTAAGGTAGTATTTCCACACATGTCACACACAGACAAGACTGCACTACTTTAGACTAGGCACTTAAGACCAATTAAAAGGGTAATGTCTAGAAAAGGTAAGGTGGTCTTTTCCTGAACGGGGGTGAAGCCTTAAATCCTGAGTACTGTTAATCTACAACAACTCCAGATCAGCACAGAACTTGGATCTGTGTGTTAAAGCCAATTCACACAGGATGCATTTCCGAACCATTTTTGGATGGATGTCACACAAAGCAGACACACTTCCTTTTTTAAGCAACTCTTCAGTCAATATAAACTGTCATATTAAAAACTCAAACCATCTCTGCTGAATGTTGAGCTATATAATAGTATAGTAATAGTAAAAATGATCTAGAGTTGGTGCATTTACAAATTACTATGCAAGTTTTCGACACAATATATTCTACATACATTTTGTCTTATGTGTTTATTGTCTTTTGCACTACTGGGTCAGTGGAAAGGAGCAATTTTAGCACATTTTAAAACAGAGACTTTTTCTAATGTGGAAGAAGAGGAGGAGGACGAATTAGAAATAGTACCTATTAAAAGAATCAGAAAAGAACGAAAGTGTAAATGTAATTGTCATGTGGCGGAGGTGGCTGCAAGGTCAAGGAAATAAGGTCAAGGTCAAAAACAAGCAGAGATTCAGGTGATCAGGAAACTACACAGACAGGACAAAAACCAAACCCACAAAACCAGGTAACAAAGTCAAAAACCAGAACAACTGGAACAATAACAAAAGTCTTAATATGATCTTCTTTTTCTGAAGATCCCTTTGTATTTGAATTTGTGCTTTGGGTCATTTGAAGTGAAGTGAAGTGACTTTGTGGCCAAGTATGGTGACCCATACTCGGAATTTGTGCTCTGCATTTAACCCATNACCTCAGTCGTGGTATTGAGGGTGGCAGAGAGCGCTGGTCATTCACTCCCCCCACCTACAATCCCTGCCGGAGCCGATACTCCAACCCATGACCTTCAGGTTCACCTTCGGGTTACAAGTCCGACTCTCAGACCATTGAAAATGTTCAATCTTCAGCTGTCTAACAATGGCCTGTAGATTTTGTGCCAAAATAGACTGGTATTTTGAGCTATCCATGATTCCCTCCATCTTGATTAGAGCCACAGTCCCAGCTGAAGAGAAGCAGCCCCATAGCCCGATGCTGCCTCCACCATGCTTTACCATGGGTTTGGTGTTCTTTGGGTGATAAGCTGTCTTGTTTTTGCACCAAACATATCTTTTAGAATTATGCCCAAAAAGTTCTACCTAGGTGGCATAGGACCATAACACATTTTGACACATAGTTTTGGCAAAGGTTAGGTGGGCTTATGGCTTCTGTGATGAGAAATGGCTTCCACTCTATGTCATATGAAGAATACAAGAGATGGTTGTCACATGCAGGGAGTGACCAGTACCTGTCAGATATTCCTGCAGCTCAATTAGTGTTGCAATACGTCTCCTGACAGCCTCCCTGAAAGGTTTTCTTCTTGTCCTTTCATCGGTTTTGGAGGGACATCCTGTTCTTATCCACTTATCCGCTCCATTTATTAATTTATGAAGTGATTTTGTATTTTCCTTTTTATTTATTTTTTATTTTACTATTCATATTTTCCTTGTTTTACTGAATTGTTTTTCTGTTTCATGAGAAATTCTTGTATGTGGTATCTTGTATACAAATCACTGCACATCTTGTATGTCTTGTATGTATAACATTATGTATTATTTTTTTAAAAATTGTTTCACTTTTACAGAACCTGTTTAGGAGTGTAAGTATTTTGAATAGTGCACATGGAAGTTTTCAGAGAAACTGTATGTTCTGAATTTAAGGATGTTTTCACTCAGAAGCACTTTTCTCCAAAACATCCTGATTCTCTGGAAACTTTGTAGTGTGTAGTAATTGGTAATACCTATACATTTATTAGCCTTGGTGTGTGTCACAAGTTCCACTTAGCAGAATACAGGTAATATATTTTATATAATTACTGCTGAATTAGTTTATTGTATATCGACCTATGTGGCTAAACTAATTGACCTTGTCACACAGTTTAAGCAGTTTCACGCATCTGAGTCTGTAAATTATACGCCTTGGTTCATTTTTTTCCCACTGTTGAAAGTACTGATACTTATCTACTAACCCTTGCTCTTGGATACAAATTTACTACCACCTAATAAAACAATAAGTAACCACACACATACTCCAAGAAGCAGCCATGAAGAAAATGAAACTTTAACCAGATTTTTATGTCAGCAAACTAACAAATGCTGAAGGTGTATTCTTTTGCAAATATTAATGTACAATTATTTTATATTTGATGAACTTGAAAAATAGCAAAAAGATTGGACAAAGTTCTGATGCACTGATAGTCAGTACTTGGGAATACCTTCTTTAGCAAATATCACACCCTGCAAACACTTTTTGTAGTGAGCTAGGAGACTTTCTATTCTTGGCTAATAAACATTCACCCAGTCTTCCTTGAAGAACGCTTCTAGTTCTGAGATGTTCTTGGCCGATGTTGCATACACAGCATGTTTAAGATCTACACACAGATTTTCAATTATGTTCAAGTCAGGAGATTGTTGTTAGGGTTATTCAAAAACATTCAGTTTGCATTTCTTGAACTAGTTCACGGTCGATTTTGAGGCATGTTTTGGTTAATTGTCCTGTATTCAAAGCCAGCTTCTTTTCAGCTTCAGTTTCGTGACTGACAGTGTCACATTTGCTTCTGGAATTTGCTGATATTTACTGGATTCCATTTTTCCATCTACCCATGGAGTGTTTCCTGTGCCACTGGCTGCCACGCAACCCCAAAGCATAATAGATTCACCCCCAACACTTGTCAAGGTGTTCTCTATATGAAATGTTTCTCCTTTTTGTCTCTATACATACATTTGGTGATTGTAGCCAAAGAGTTCCATTTTTTTATGGATTTTTATGGATTCTAAGTGTTGAATTTGCATTTGGTTGCTGTTCATGGGAGCTCTCATTATGCGGTCCAAAGAGGTGCCGATGCAAGTGAAGGAGGCCATCATTAGGCTGAAAAAACAAAACAGACCTATCAGAGAGATAGCAGAAACTTTAGGTGTGGCCAAATCAACAATTTGGTACATTCTTAACAAGAAGGAATGCACTGGTGAGCTCATTAACAGCAAAAGTCCTGGAAGACCACAGAAGACAACTAAAGTGGATGATGACAGAATTTTTTCCTTGGTGAAGAAAAACCCCTTCACAACATCTACCCAAGTCAAGAACACTCTGGAGGAGGTTGGCATTGTCAAAGTCTACAATCAATAGACGCCTTCATGAATGTAAATACAGCAGGTTTACCACTGGTGAATGTAAATACAGATGCAAACCACTGGTAACACTCAAGAACAGAAAGGCCATGTTAGACTTTGCAAACAACCCTCTAAAAAAAGCCTGACCAGATCTGATGCAAGATTAACTTCTACCAGAATGATGGGAAGAGAAGAATATGGAGAAGGTAAGGAAGGGCTCATGATCCAAAGCATACCACATCATCTGGCATGGGCATGTATGGCTGCCAGTGCAGCTGGGTCACTGGTGTTTATTGATGATGTGACTGCTGATAGAAGTAGCAGGATGAATTCTGAACTGTATAGAGCTATACTCTCTGCTCACAGTCAAATGCTGCAAAACTGATAGGACAGTGCTTCAAAATAGTTAATGACCCAAAACATACCACGAAAGCAACCCAAGAGCTTCTTTAGGCAAAGAAATGAAATGTTCTTAAATGATTGAGACAGTCACCTGACCTCAACCCAATTAAGCATGCTTTTCACTTACTGAAGACAAAACTGAAGACAGAAAGACCCACAAACAAGCAGCAACTGGCAGCTGAAGTAAAGGCCTGGCAAAGCATCTCTAGGGAGGAAACTCAGCATTTTTTATTGATGTCCATGGGTTCCAGACTTCAGGCAGTCATTGACTGCAAAGGATTTGCATTCAAGTATTAAAAATAATCCTAATATTTATGATTGTTAGTTTGTCAAATTACTTTTGAGCCTGTGAAAATGGAGGGACTCTGGAGAAATGGCTGTAATTCCTAA
>CM074959.1:11549910-11561212 GCA_037577455.1 Pangasius macronema | reverse complement strand
AATACCATTTACTTGGACAAACCTAAGTGAATAATCAATATAAGTAGTAATTGCACTATGACCTGTTTACAAATCTGTAAACGTTAGCTAGAAATTTTAGTTAACCTGACATATGCAACAGTAATTCTAGAAAATATACTGATATTTATTTCATGAGGGTATCCTCTAAAAATTCTTAGAATCTGACAGAATGCACCAATCAGAACTCTTCAATAAGCATCATATGAAACTGGCCAATCAATTCTATTTACCCTGGCTTGTCAATGATGATTTAATACGGTGGGGAAAAGTGTGTATACTAGATGTGTATCTATAAACTCATCATTAGAAAACTATCACATGGCTGCACCACTGCTAACAAACTATGGCGGTGTGTTTTTTAGAATATGAAAAAGGTGGATTTTCAAACTGTCAATAACGAACACATTCTCAGTCGGAAACCCCCTCCCCTCCCAAGCAGGTCGTGTCGAGTGAAAGGAAATCGTTATCAAACAGCCGGAGGGATGAGACACAGAGCGACTGATGGCAAGCTTTGCATAGTGTAAGCCACTTGTCTTATTTTGATGGAGATATCATCCTCAAATTGTTAAAGCTGTAGCTGGGAAGCCTGTGCAGAGTCATGACTGGGCCTGAGAGTTAAGTAAGAAATAAAACATAACAAGGTGTACTGTTATAGGAAAATAATCAACAACAGGGTAGTGTGATGAAGCAGGTTTATTGTTACAAGTCCAAATTTTCCTATATTTTTTTGCCAGTGATGAGATTTTGCCAATGATGATATATTTTTATTCTTTTATTTCTTATTTATTTAAGAATTACATTGTTTTTATCACTTTATAGTTACATGTAATATTCTGGAACACTGGCAAAACAAGCAGTTAATGGTGAGCTGGATTGAGTAATTCAGAACATAAGAGCATCTCGGAATGCACAAAACATCGAACCATGAGCCAAGAACAAGAATCTGAGGCTATCATGGGCACAGACTCACTGAAACTGGACAGTTGAAGACTGGAGAAAGACCATTTTCTAATTTTCAACCTCTCTTATCAACAAGGCATCCACAGAACTGTTGTGCACTCACTGTTTTTTTATTTTCGCACAATTGTGTAAACTCTAGCGACTGTGTGAAAATCCCAGGAGATCAGCAGTTACAGTTTTTAAGTTTGTTCGGGTAGACCGTGGTTGTTAGTACGACGTCATTTTTAGTGTCTCTAGTGTTAAAAAGGGGTAATTGATGGTTGAACATTACCCAAAGCTGCTGGGCCATATCTGCATGATTTTATGCATTTGCATGCTGCCACATGATTGGCTGATTAGATAGTTGCATGAATGTGTAGGTGTACAGGTGTTCCTAATAAAGTGCCCGGTGAGTGTAGTAAATACCATATCAATGGTTATAAATTTTTTCTTTGTTAAATAACAGTATTTTTAACCCAGTATTTTTAGAGTATGTGGAGCTCCTGCCATACAAGTCCCTGTGAATGAGCTGTTACTATACAAACAATAATGTACAATAGAAACCTGTAACTTGTAGCAGCATTATTGTCAGTGCTGCTGTTATATAAAATTAACCAACACATTCTGACCAATCAGAACTGAGAAATCAACAGTCCCATGGCATAAACCCGACATACTAGCACTATGCTGCTCAGCTACTTCAGGTTACCCTGTACCTGTGATTATGTTGTGAAGGAACAGACATGGGGTGCTGACTGGGTTTGCTTATTTTAACAAATGAAGCTCTCGCTGAGGCATGCAAAACACATTCCACAATTTTAATAGCGGTGAATAACCAATTGCAAACACGGGCATTTAAAAAAGCATATTGTTTAAAAATGAATGAAAATGCTAGCTTACCTTAGAAGAAGAAAAAGTGATAAAACTCCAGTGCCTGGGTGATTTAAGGATCTAGATGACAGTGCAAAGCCCAGACAATGACTGAATTCCAAATACATACCTACTCATAATCAAATAATACCTTCTACACCCTGTGATTTACATGTTTTTAGTCATTTCAGATTTAGACAATGCCACACAGACAGTGCTACTGACTGTAATTAAGCTGCTTGCACAGCAGCAACAAAAATATAGTTGTGGATATGTCCAAAACCACAAACCACATTACTAAGCATTCATTTACTCATTCATCTTCAGCAAGTGATCTATCCTGGTCAGGGCTGCGGTGGATCTGGAGCCTATCCCACTGAGCACTGTGTGATGCAGGAAACACTCTAGATGGGACTCCATCAGTCCATCTCAAGACACCAAGCACACGTGGTATAATATATGGTACTAATGTTAATGTTAAATGGCAGACTACTGTATATACTATTTCCAGTATGCCTTCTACCTGTAGATTTGATGTATTTTCAAATTTTAGGCTGAAAAATCAACCTTGCCTAGTTTATTTTCTGTGAACAAACTTGCTGTCAACTTAAGAACTAAATATTGTGATAGTCTGGAGGTTTAGATAGACTGATCTGCTAATTAGAGAGAGGTGTGAAGAGTTTTGAAAATGATTAATGCTTAAAGTTAGCATTCTTTAAACAAAACACTGTAATAAATTTAATATTTTTCAGAAATCTTCTTTAATGTTTAACAGAAATCTAGTAAATTTTCATTACTATATTAACACTGTACTCAAAACTAGAAGGTTAAAGTTTGTGAACAAACTTTGCGTTAGATTATTCTACACTGTTTCAATATTATTAGTGTAAAAATGTCAAAACGTTAAGTGTTAAAAGGTTATAATGTTAAGATGAAAAAAAGGTTATGATAAGATAAAAAGGTTATAAAAGTAAAACTTTAAAAATGTTACATTTATTTTTTTTAACTCATGGTTAAAAAGTGCAAAAGTTGAACTGTTAAAAGCTTAATACATTATTTTTAAAGATTAAAACATTAAACGTTAAAACATTATGTTTAAAACTTAAGATTTAAAAGTTATTCACATATAAGTTTGAGGGGGATTGTTTGGAATTGTGTTAGCATTTAGCTCTGGGGTTGCTATGCTATCTAAGGGGGTTGATTTTTTCACCTCATTACATTATAATTTTTTTTTTTAATTACTAAAATTTAACACATTTTGGGTCACACAGTTGATGCTGAGGTAACTATGAGGGAACCACAAGTATGTCATGGATTAAATTACGAAGTGGTAATTCACACACACACCGAATACTAAACTGCACACAGTTACCAGGCACAGTAAGCTATGCAGTACACTGGATACTAGCGCGCTATGCAGTAAAGCGGCTGAGACGCGGCTGTGATGGTTATGACCGCTAGGCGGCAGTAATAAGGCGCTTCGCCCCTGGAAGCCCTAAAAGATGAAGAAGACGCACCGCGACAAAATTCAAATTTGAAGGCGGTGGATTTGTTCAGTCTTCGCTCCGGGCGGGATATTTCATTATTCTCATTTAAGCAGTTTCCCTACTGTGATTATTTAGAGGTGGTGCACACCTTAAGGAAAAACGATGGCGAGCCGAAGAAGGTATGTTTTAATGTGTGTTTTAAGAGATAGTTGTGCGAGACTAAGCTAGTTAACCCCAATAATAACCCGATAATAATAGTAACGGCAGACTTTCAGCACTTCCTTTTCCGAAACATTAATTTGGCGTGAATAATGTGAGAATTGTTACCTGTAACACGTAAATGTAAATCTCATGTGTGATTTGGAAACATTATATAACAGCTCAATTTTTCAGTAGGCTAATGCTAACTTTATGGCTTGCTAGCGTTTATCCTGCTGGGAAAAAAACCCCAAAACAATAGAAACTGTAACAGAAACTTTAATGATTTCCACTACACATACCATTACAAACCATCAGCTAGCCATTAAAAACATTACTGGTCCTTAATGGTATTCACTATACATAACATGCCACCAGTAAAAGGCAACAAATTAGCAGTAGAGACCCACAGGGACCATTAGAGTTTCCATTAAAACCAATACAATTATAACTATTGAAACCATTACAGATTCTATGAGGGGTTTCTATTGTTTATTTTATTTTTGGGCAGGGAATTGAGGAGGAGATCACCTTGACTTTTTGCTAGCTGTCAGATAAGCTTTTTCCTCATTCACACTGAAGAGAGCGTTAATTTAAATCTAGCTACAACTGAGTCCTAATGTTCGCAAACCCTCAGGACAGTGAACAACACGAACAATAAACTGACCAGACATTTCCTGTTAATTTTACACACCTTCTTTTGTTATAGTGATGTGTCGTAGTGCTGTTTCGTTATTTAGAAAGTAAAGTAAGATTTTTTGAAACAATGTAGAAAATAATAATAAATGGCACTGAGCCGTTTGGAGGCCGGAAGAGTCGACTCTTACTGGTGAGCTGAGCCGAATGAACTGACTCACTGGAAAGAGTCGGAATTGCCATCACTACTTTGTTGATAAGTAACACAAACAGGATGGTGTTTCTATAAGTGGTATAAATATCAGCTTTTATTCCATTTTAACAAAAAAAACCAAACTATGATACTTGTTTTTTTTTTTTTTTTTTTTTACAGCATATTTATAATAAAAATGTTTTTGAAAAGCTATTTCTAAAAATGAGTATGGTGATATTTTTTATTTAATGTCTACAAAAAACAGAAAGGTAAACTGAAATTTACAATTTACATTTTACAGTTTAAACATTCGGTACACACTTTTAACAATAAATCTGTTGCTTCCTTACAGAGTGTGTAAATTATTTTCTAATGTTAGAAAAAGGTATCAAGTGTGTTGTGTCGTGATATTTATCACAGTATACAGCAGGGAGTCTGGAAAAAAAAAAAGTCATGAACCAATGAGAATATGTTGAACAAAATCCGCAAACATGCTACAGAAGCTAAGAAAATGCTTCACATGTAGAGTTCAAGTTCAAATTTCAAGTTGAATTTATTTATATAGCACTATTTATAACAGCAGCAGCTGACCAATGTGCTTTACAGCATAAAATAAAATAAGTAGTAAATAAAACATAAAATTAATAAATAAAATAGAGCATATGCTGTAAATAATACAGAATTAAGTAGACGTAATTTTACTCTCATTGGCTCCTGACTTTTCAGACACTCTGTAGATGTGTAAATGCACTACTCGGTCACCTCACAGCTCCAGGGTCCCTTCTCAGCTCAGCTTACTGTCTGTGTGGAATTTCACATGTTCTCCTCATGTCCATGTGAGTTTCCTTTCTCTGGGTTCCTCCCAGCCGAAAAAAATCATGCCAGTAGGTGGACTGGCTAAGATAAATTGAACCTAGGCGTGTGTGTGTGTGTGTGTGTGTGTGTGTGTGTGTGTGTGTGCGCACGCATGCATGGTGCCCTGAGATGGACTGGCGTCCCATCCAGGGTATATTCCCACCTCGACCCCTCGCACCCATCCTGATCAAGATAAAGAGGTTACTGAAATTGAGTAACTACTCGGTGAAAAGATGTCCGTATCAGGAATACAAACTTTTAAGTGTCCTGTAAAAAGGGGATGGGGTGCACAAACTTTTGCACTTAACTCTTCTATGTTATGAATATGTTTTTTATTATGTTCCCATTAATCACATTATGTCATCATTTTCACTTACAAATCATTTTAAGGTTGTGAACACTGTGCATGGAGCTATTATTTTTAATTACTGCACCATAGCAGTTAATTTTAGCAGTCATTTGCTAGGCTTGGTGGCTATTCTAAAATCATTTCACCATACAGTGAAGCCCTGGCTTCTTCCCTCGTAACCGGCATCAATCACGCCATGGCGAGGCTGGTGGACATCTGGGACAGTATCGGCATCATGGAGGAACAGAGGATCGAAAGGATGCAGACTGTTAAGAAATATATTGAGGTAAGTAGAAGCAATTATTGTGCCCTGTTATTATTTTGTGTATTTTTGTTAATTTTCTTCTTGTTCCACAAAGGACCTTTTGACGGACATGATCACTGAAGAGGAGTCGCTGAGGCATCGCATCAGAACCAGCATCATTACGACTCAGAAGCAGTTGGAGACGCTGTGTCTCGAGTTGTCTGTTGAACCGTATAAAGTAGGTTTGGGGTAAAAACTTTGAACTTTAAAGACTAAAGCAGAAAACCTTATATATTCCTTTTATGCACAGTTCCACACCTATGTGTAGTCAAATTAAAGCTGTGTTTTAGGAGAATAGAAGCTGTAGATCACCTCCAAATCACTTGAGACTGCTACTGAAAATTTACATAAATCATTATCCTAATTTATGTCCCTGTTATATCTTTGCAAACATTTCTAAACAAATCTAAATCAATTAAAAAAAAAAAAAAGAAGAAGAAGAAGAAACAAAACAAAACCTGGTGCCATACTCCAATAAATGTTTTTTTTTTTGTAAATAAATAAAATAAATTAAATTAATTAATTTAAATAAATAAATAAAATTGACAAAAAGGTAAATCAGCATTAAATATTTTAGACCTAATTTTTTCCTGACTTTTTCTTTATAAACACTTTTTTCTTTATAATTTTTTTCAAGTATAATGTTTAATCCCTTTTTTTAATTCATGCTATTTCTACATATGAACAATCCATTCACATTTTATGTGATATTTAGAAAACTATATATCACATGCGTTGTTAAGCAATAAAAAAAAACTGAAGTATCTTTGTAAAAGGGTGTGAGTGAGTGAGAGAGAGAGTGAGAGAGAAAGAGAGAGAGAAATGATGTCTGCAGTGCAAATCGCAGATTTATATTAATGCACTCATTCTAAAATGACTCTAAGAGAGCAAACAGAGAGGCTGGTAAGGGATTTATCGCTGCTATAATGTAACAGGAACTTGTTTAACCAAAATTCAACATAACTATAAATGTATAAAATGTCTCTCTTTATTTAAATAATTTAAAAATTGCAATTTTTGGCAAATTGCTTTGGTGTAAGAGAATAATCAGCTTCCAGGTGCTAACAGTACCAGATTGAGAATTGTGCAGTCTTTATATAGACCGTAGATTACATGACTGTGCAAGAATGTTGCAAGAAATGAATCCCATCCTCATTGAAACATGAAAGGAAGACTCTGGTGTTCGTCCTGATCCCTCTCTACTCTATTTGACATGTATGTGTGATTACAAGAGAAGATATTTGACACGTTTCCCTGTATGGGAGAAAAAAGGAAATCTTGTTTATTCCAAATTCACGGATAAAGAAGTTAAAGGATAGCCATTGAATTCCATCAATAAACACAGGAAATATACGACTATATAATATAAATTCAAAAGTACCGACTTTACACAGAAACTGTAAATATGTCAGGATGATACAGACATGAGAGAATATCTTACCAAAGCTTACCAAATAAACCACCTGATATCGCATACAGTTAAATACTTTCTGTTAGGCTCACAAACATGCTGTGGCGCAGACTTTGACTTTGACACCTCTGGTTTAGAGCCTCACTTAGAAGCAACATTGAAGAATTCATGCAGTCGGTCCCTAAACTTCCATGATAAGCATCACAAAGTGTTTATAGTGAAGTTTACATTCACTGTGTGCTGAACCTTTCCAGTTAGAGGAAGACCTGACGGTTCTTCAAATAGAGAAGAACCTGCGCTGTCGCCTGGAGGCTCTGCAGAAGGAAAAGAGTGAGCGTCTGCGGGAGCTGAGTGATCTGAGGCAGCAGGATGAGGAGCTGTGTGTGACGCTGTGTGCTACACCCTACTACATCCCCACTGGCAGCATGCCCTCTCACACACAACTGCAGGAGCTCCGTGATCACATCAAGCAGCTCAGCGAGGAAAAAGTAAACACTGCTATGTGCCTCTTTTTTTTTTTTTTTTTCTTCACTGAAATATTCCTTCCTTTTAGCATTCTCGGTTCCGCCTCATATCCACATCGTTTCTGGAAACCGTTTCCATGTACAGTAGCTACTGCTGACACAAGCTGAGCACGGGCTACCTTTCATTCTTATTGGATGTTGTCTCTTAAAGCTTTTCATTGAGCGGCTCACATCGGAAAACTTCCCATAATCCTCCATGTTGTTGCTATTTCCAATGGCAAGCGAGCTGTATCGTACTGAAAAAGCTGTGCTGAATTTTATTCTCTTCTTACCCATGTACCATGCGAACAGAGCCAGGGCGTGTGGGCGGAGCTTTAAAAATGGGCAGAGCAGACCACTGATTAGTTAAATGCAATCACAGAGTAGTCTTGATTAATGTATCTGACTTATCTACATGCAAAAATATCGTTTTTTTCTCATTTGTCATCGTGACACACTGTGTCTCGAGGGAGCGCCACACACATAGTTTAACATCAAATTAGATGCCTGGTTTTGTTTCTAAATCAGTTATTTAAATAGTATTTTACTGCTGGTGCCTCTCAATTCACCACAGCCAGCATAGAAACTCCTCTCACTTCTACAGTTAGAGTTACTTGATTGGAAAGCAACACCACGGCTGTTATCTGAATAGTCCTGGGTTCACTGGAGAAGTGCTATTTGTTTCAGCCTGGCAGTTAGTCTTATAATTACTGTAGGCAGAAATGTATTAAATGCAAGTTTTTAATTGCGAGACATTTCCAATGCAAGACATTTGCATGATTGGCCAGTAGTCAGTGGTTCAACATTTGTGGCCAAGGGGATTGACCTGTAACTCGACAGCATTCAAAATACTGAGCTATAGCTGTAGAGAAAGGCCAAAAATAGGGAGACTATTTGTTACTGCTGAGTTTAAGAAATACAAGCAGATTTTTTTACAGTATAAACCTCCTTAACAATTTCCCTCACCACTGCCAGCTATTTACCGACACATGACTAGGGATAATCGTACACGTTTCTTGACCTCTCGCTCTTCAGGAGGTTTTGAAAGTTATGACCTTGGCTAATCATCACCCACTACAGGATGCTGATTATTAATCACAGCTGGCTCGCTGTTCCATCTGTTTGTGCAGGAGAGCAGGGTGAAGGTGTTCTCTGGGCTCCGGGAGGACATCAGAAGTCTGATGGATGAAATGGGCCACGAGCCGGAAACCAGTCTGGAGCGAGAGTCTGTCTGTCCCGACACGGACATCTTCCTGCTCACACACGAAAACATCAAAGCTCTCAAGCTGTTGCTCAGTCAGGTAGTGTACAGTGTAAAGGGTTTTACTTACTAATGTTAAGGTATAAATCATTGGTGCCACTGCTGTTACAAGATAAAATACATCTCGAACAGCCATGTGTTTCCATGTCTGTCCTGTCCAGCTGGAAATGAAGAAGGAATCTCTGATTTCGTCCCGGGACAAACTGAAGGATCGTGCTACGAGCCTGTGGAATCGCCTGAGCTGTCCGGACGCGGAGGCAGAGGAATTCAGACAGGAGCCACTGAACACTCTCTGTGATGACATCAGAAGGGTATGAGCTTGTAGACCTGAAATCATGGCACCAAAAAAACAGGGAAAACAAAAACATTGTCAGTTTTTCGAAGAGACTTTTTTGGCAACAGTGATGCTGTTTTCCTTTCGTTGGTTATCAAGATCGATATATAAATAAATACATTAAAAAAAAAAAGTTAAAACTTGGTATTATATGCAGGTTGATTTCATTTCACTGGTGCGATCACCTTTACACTCTTAATACATCATCTCCCCCTACTGGATAATATTCTGAACTGCAATAATGAATATGCCTAAAATTAGGGTTAAGGCTGGTTTTGGGAATGAGATGTAAAATGCTGTTTAGACCAGCCTTGCACGCAATCCTTTACAAATCATTTTAGTCACAAGGAGAATTACTCCGAATACCATCCATTCAGTCCACACTGCATGTTTCACACACGCTACTGCATGGCAGCATGAAATTGAACTGTAATTATACCACAAAAATGTCATTTGTCATTGAACAGCCTATTCATCTTTTTTCTAATTATCCATCAGTATTACTAGGAGAGCAACACTTTGTTCAGCTTGTAGTTTCACGGGAATCTTGAGGTCTGTGTAGATTATTTGAATAAACTTAACGGTGTATTGAAAGTATGATTTCTGTGCATATCTTTGCCATTTTAAGCTAAACAACACATGTCGCAGAAGCAGGTTGATTTAGAACGCTTCGTTTATTGCACCAGCGTTCAGGCCTCCTAGGCTAGACAGCATGTCCATGTGATTTGGAGGTGTGGCTTTGGAGGGATATTGATTGATTGATTGATTATATGTTATATGTTTGAAGTAGACAGTGTGTGTTTGCAGTGGCAGGGTGTGGTGGATCGTCTGGAGCTGCTCCAGAAGACCAAGCTGGAGGAGGTGATCGATAAAGTACGACAAGAGCTGGTGGTCTTCTGGGACAAGTGCATGTTCGGCCCAGAACAGCGAGAACCGTTCAATGTCCACTTCTGTGATGGTGAATATAATTGTCACTGATGCTCCACCATTTCCACCTGATACTGACTGAGTCAAGGTCACATTGTCATGTTATGGATCATGTTCTTAACCTCACGTTTGCCGTCCTGCAGCTAATTACACAGAGGAGCTGCTCAGCCTGCATGACTGCGAGCTGCTGAAGGTGAAGGAGTTTTATGAGAAGGCGCGTTCTTTACTAGAGAACATTGAGAAATGGGAGAGGAACTGGGCTCTCTTCCAGGATTTCGAGGTACAGAATTTCAGAATGTCACTTCACAATCTTGATGTTTAAACACTGTAACTGGCGTTCCATCGGAGCATTGCTGAAAATAGTCACTGTTTCTTTCAGAGAAAGGCAGCAGATCCGAATCGCTTCTCCAACAGAGGAGGTGCTTTACTGAAGGAGAGCAAGGACAGAGCTAAAGTGCAGAAGCTGCTCCCTAAGGTACAGAACAAATGCCACTGCATATATATGTCATTACCTGTGGTATCATATACCTCATTTAATATTATGTTATGTCTGTGAAGCACTTCGACTTTCATTTTATTTCTAAAAATATTCTGCAACTATGTAACGACCGCCATCGGCGCCGTTGACCTACAGGGCGCCGGTGGAAATTGGGCTACTGTTGGTCGAGGAAGTAGAGGAGGGAGGAGAGTGCGTAGACAGAGAGAGAAGAGGAAAGGCAAGAGTGTAGGATATACTGTGTGTATAGGAGACCAGGTGGAAGGGTAGCAAGGGTCGTAGTATAGGAGCAGGATTCAAGCTGTTTTATTATGGGGTGGATAGTAAGAGAAATGGGGTAGGTGTGGTCCTGATGGAGTGGCAGACAGGGTGATGAGTTTGAAGTTAGAGATTGAAGGGGTGATGCTGAATGTTGTTAGTGGTTATGCCCCACAGGTAGGATGTGAGTTAGAGGAGAAAGAGAGATTCTGGAGTGAATTAGATGGGGTGATAGAGAGTATTCCCACGGGTGAGAGAGT